>VZRU01000267.1:0-37388 GCA_013398155.1 Pedionomus torquatus
CTCCCCTCCCGAGCTCTTCTTCAGGTGGGCTTTGATGCCGAAGGCAGCTGTTCCCCTCCCAGAGCTCTTCCTCGGGTGGGCTTTGCGGTGCCTTTGAGCCTGCGGGTTGATTCCCCCCGAGGCCAGTGTGGAGCAGGGATGCTGGGGGGAGAAAGACCTGTGTCCCGTTGGCTCTGAGCACCTTGCAGCACCATCCACCTGAAAGCAGGTGTGTTTTCTTCTTGCTGCCGCTTGGCTTTTCCTTTTGAGCCAGTGCTAAGGTTAGGCACGGAGGTCTTGTTGCAGCGGCGTGACCTGTTATAGAGCTCGGTGACTGGTGGAGCTTGGAGTGAAAGCTAGGAACAGGCTGTGCTTTTATTTGTGAGAATAAAAGCCTTGTAAGTGGCTTTCTTCCAGGGTGTAACAACCAGAATACCTTTTTATCTTTTTCATTGTGGCCACTTCTGGTGCTTGTGCATGGACTTGTTTCCTTTCCTGACATCCCCCTTGGAGGGGCGATGCAAGATTCTCAGTCTCTTACAGAATTGTGCTGCCTTAGATTAGATGTAGATTGGGAAGAAAAGATACTTTAATTCTTATGTAATGCGTGAGGCAACATATCACTTCGGGGATCTAGGAGCATGAGCCTTGCTTCAGACTTGTACTGTATTTGCACATCCCTTAAGAGGTTTATGAAGTCCATTGTTCAGCTGTTACAACAGGCTAGAACAAGGCTGGTTTCTTGGGGCCGCTGATATTTGTGCACTGGGAACCAAGGTATTTCAGCTGCCTGCTATCATAAGATCTCTAAATTTCTCTGCTTTTCCACGTTGACTCAGTTTACTGCAGGAGCTGGTTAAGCAACAGGAAAGATCATAACAGGGGGGAGAAACAAAAGAATAGGCTTCTACTTTATCCAATGCTTGCATAACCTGTGGAATATGAAGGGGATGGATGGGAGCTATGTAGATGCCTCTTAACAGAGCTGCCACCTGCAGCTGCAGGCTTTCCAGACCGAGTCAGGAAAAGACAAAGACGGGAGAGCCAAAGAATACAGTCTTTATAGTTATATAAATATGAGAGGTGGAGGGAAAACATTTCAGGCCAATTTTGTGGCCTGAAATAGAAGGACTTGTGCTATTTTTTTACTGCAGAGCATTGCATGCTCTCTAGGGTGTTTTGAGTCTGCAGCAATTGTGAGCACATTCAGCAATCCTTGTTTAGTGAGGAAGGTGTCCAGGTCAAAGTTACTGCAAACCAATGTTTCTCCGTGTTTGCTTCTAGGCTTTTGGACAGATCTGCCTACTGCCCTTCTTAATAAGGTAAGAGCGGGAAGTTTTGGGGGTTTTTTAAGATGCTTGCATTGCGTACCGCTTACAGGCTATCTGAAGTGACCTTTTCTAAGAGGAAAGCTGCATAACGTGATTGGAGAGTGAGCAAGATTATGTCACAGATGTTGTTTACTAGATTATTTTTTTAACTAGTCTGAGTGTGTCAGAAAAAATTAGCCTTTTTTCATACTCAGGCAGGTGCATAGAAACAGAATGCTCCCGCTTGCCTCTTCGCCTCTCTGTTCTTTTGCTAAAGAGGAGTCTTACAAAACTCTGCTGTGTTTATCACCAGTAGGGGTAAAAGAATAGCAGTAGTGGAGAAATGAGGCCAGACACAAAATTCTGAGGTTTTAGTGTGTTCTTTTTAAAGATACTCACTATTGTAGGTCAGCCTTTTCTCCTTCTCTCTCACTTATGGTTTTGTTTAGAAACTGTGCTTTCAAGCGTACATTGCATCAAGAGCTACTCAGGTAAGAGGTGTCAGGAACATCACACTCACACTTGGTTTATGCAGTTTGCCCATCATTTGTTGAGTCCTCTGTGCAGGATACTGAGGAGTGTGTTAAATGCAAATGGTACCCCTGAATTTTTACTTGGGGCATGAGCTTTTTGAGAGAATCAAACCCAGACAAATGTCACTATTGTTATATATCAGATCATTCCTTGACATCTGTGACAGGGTCTTGATTTCCTGGCTTTACGTGCTCCAAGCCTTGGACTTGTGCTGCAATCCCCATTGTATTTGATTGCAAATGAACTATGTTGAAGCAAATAATGGAAAAGTCTGAGGAGAGGCTTGTTTTAACAGGATTAGGGCTTCAATGTATGGTTTATACTACTTTCTCCTTTTCTTTTCCTCTCCATTCCTGTCTTTATTGGTCTGTAGGTGATATGTCTAATTCAAGTGAATCAAAAACTTTCACCATTTCTTTCCCAGCTTGGGCTGATGGAGGCTGGCTGGCCTTATGTCAAGAGGTAGGAGGCTTTGTTAAGCAAGCAGAATAGATTTGATGCTGCCTTTAGGGAAGATGTGAGAGATTGTCTTGTAACTGTTGCAACGCCCTGCTGTGAGAGCAGACTGCTAAAACAAGATGTTCTTGGGTAAGGTTCCTTCTGAACAGGGAAAAAATTAGTCATAATAGAGCTTGCAAACTCTAGCAGTGATTCTTGCTTTTTCAGGCTGAACAACTTCTCACTCATGCGTTCACTTGATATTCATGAAGATCCCACGTTTATCCCAGAGGTTGCTGCAGAAGTTACGGAAGATAAGTCTGAGGCTAAAAGTACTTCAGATGTCATCGAGCAGCTGGTAGATACAAGGTCAGTGTGTGATAGAATCATAGAATCATCCAGGCTGGAAGGGGCCTCCAAAGGTCATCTAGTCCGACCTCCCCGCAGTCGCAGGGACACCCCCAATTAGACCAGGTTGCCCAAGGGCCTCATCCAGCCTCACCTTGAATATCTCCAGGGAAGGGGCCTCAACCACCTCCCTGGGCAACCTGTTCCAGTGCTCCACCACCCTTAGAGTAAAGAAATTTTTCCTAATATCCAACCTAAATCTACTCTTCTCTAACAGTGTAGTGGAAGAACACATGTGTTGGCACTATTATATATTAGTGGGAAGCTGTCATTGTCAGTAATTTGGATTAAAATCTTTTTTCACACCCAGCCACTTTACAAAGCAAATAGTGCTGTCAGTCATCTTTCATTTCGTAACCTATAAATCATTGGTAGTTACAAGCAATGTGAAGTTTCTGCAAGCTTCAGGGAGTCTGCTTACTGGGGAGAAACCAAATTTGGCCCTTGCCAGAGCTCTGGTTGCTCTATTAGAGCAGATACACCTAGTGGTTGGCTAGTCAGTGCATACATGCCTTTAAGTGAGTTTGCAGGTGTGCTGTTTCTTGCCTGCAGGGAATCGCAAAGAGAACACAGGGATTGCTTGGAGGAGAGAAAGAACGCTGCTTATAAAGGAAACGATCCACAGGAAATCAGGCCTTGTTAGTTAGATTGCTTGGATAAAAGCCTGTTCAGCTTCTTGATTGCAACCTGTACTTGATTAAATCCTACTAAGTTCCAGGCGAAATGTTATTCAGGCTCACGTGTCTCGTTGAGGTCTGATGCTGATGTGGGAGCAGTCAGGCTGCTATGAATGTTCTCTCTGTCTGGTTTTGGTTCTTAGTTGTGGGCTTATCCAGTAACTGCTGAAAAAGTCTATGAGCTGCACTTCAGCATCTCACAGAGTGAGTTCTCTGTATGCATTTTGACTTCTAGTAGGACTAAGCTTGCTCCCTGCTTGAGTTCTCAAGCTAAAACAAGGGAAAACTTTCAGCTCCTTCACTTCAGAGGGAGAGAGATATTTCCTGCAGGCACTGATCAGGGTGGGTATAGTCTTCTGGTTCTTGTGTCTTCAGCTCTGCCAGTGATAACAGGTATTACAGGGCAGATTACTGGAAATTTACCTCTTCCCTGCATAGCGTATTGTGGTGCCATTTGCTGTCCTGTTCCAGGATATGGCTTCTGTTTTGGGTGATGATATGAAGCCATAATGGGACTAGTCATTTTAGCTAGCTCTTTAGATAATCTTGTGTTCATCCTGTTGTGATGAAAAATGGCCTATTTTTTTTATGTACTAGATCCAGACTTTGTTTTTAAGTAGTTTGCTGGTGTGAATCCTTGTATGTGCTACAGAAGGTCTCTTCCCTTTCTGCACCACACACTGTATGTGCTGCTGGCTGTCCAGATTGAACCTGGGACAGAGATCCCGAGAGCAGGTTTACTACTATTTTCTAGCTATTCTGTAATGCTCCAGAGGCGATGTTAGGTCCATTCTGATTGTCTGTCCAGGAGGAATTAATCACAATTGATCGTAGCGAATGGAAACACGGAATAAATTTTGAACAGTTTAGTGACTGCTGAGTGTAGCTGGTGTCTTGCCTGTGTGCAAGGAGTCTGACAGGGTGTGAGCTGAAGTGTATAGGTTTATGGTGAGTGAGTGATGCCCAAGCTGCATTGGACTGTGATGTTGAAGTCTACATATGTAAACAGAGATGGCTTTGATGGTTCACAGTTGCCCCTTTAATCCTTTCTTTGTAGGTCTGATTCTGCTAACAATGGGTTTAGCTTCAAAGGAATCAAAGACTACCTGGACTGCTACCGGTAGGTGAAGTTATGGTCTGGAAACAACCGGTCTCGTGTGTTCCCCTGCTGTGGGCTGTTACTGTTCCACAGGCTCTCAGGCATCTCTTTGTTAGGATTGTCCTTGACGTGTCACTGTCTAGTGTCACCCTCTGCAGGCCTTCCCTCTAATACAATAAGGAAGGAAAGCCAACTGGGAGAGCTGGCGCAACTTTTACAAGCTCTGCAAGGATATTTAAATGCTGTTTTCCTTGGCTTATTGTCAGTCTTCTCTGGGAGAGATTTCTACATACCTTGTTTGCCCAAACATGAGTGAGGAGAGGAAGGTTCGTCTGGATAATGCGAGTTGCACATATTGTGGGTCTCTGAAGCATCCTTTGGATCCCCAGCTGCTTATGCTCCCGTGAACAGTTTGGCTGCTTTCACCCAGTAAATATATGCAGCTGGGGAAGAGCTGAAAGCACATCCCCGACTCTAAGGTTCTATGGGCTTTTGGCTTCTTGGTAACTCCTGGTTGCCTCTGGGACGTGTGCCAGATGTGATAAATCCTCTTGCACTCCTGGCACTTGTTCCCTAAGTGCCACCTCTGCCAGCAGGCTGTGGCCTTGGAGCACAATGCTGACACTGCAGTCTGGTGTTAGAGGTGAGGCTTTTGTGTCGGCCACAGGTCGCTATGTTTGTGGCATGAACAGAGCCTTTTGCCAGAACGGAGGGAGGGCCCGTTTGTTAAAGGTGGGTTATGACAGTAATGCTGTAAGCCCCTTCTCTCTAAGGGGAGACGTCTATGAAGGGCTGGCCTCTTGGTTTTAGCTTATGATATGGGGAGTTTCACAGTCTTGGGATTTCAGGAGCTTGAGGCCTCTCTGTAAAGCTGTCAGCTGTCCTTCCCTCCTTATCTAGTGGGTCAGGAATATCTTGGTAAGTCTCCTAGCTTCTGCCCCTACTGTTAGGTTTGGGGGCTAGCTGCGTAGGCGAATTCTCCCCTTCAGGAAGGGAGTCTCCTGGCTTGATGGTGTCAACTGTGTTGAAATCATCACCGCACACAGATTCTTATCTAGTTCTCGCTTACAGCTCTGACAGCTGCCATCTTGCTACATGAGAGACAAACCCGGTGTGTGGGTGTGGTGTGTGGGGCTTGTAACAAGGTCCTAACTTCTGCCTTGTAGGAGCGGGAAGCTGACACCATCTCAGGTAGCAAAGAACATCATTGCTGTGCTGGAGGACTGCGACAAATCCACGCCCCCACTCAGAGCGATAGTCCAATGGGACCAGGAGCAAATAATGCTGGTAATGCCTGCCTCTGGTAGGAAAGGGACCTCTGCCACCCAAGAGCAGTAGCATTCATTAGAAGGGGCAGAGGCTCTTCTACCGATATATTGCACAGAAAAACTTATACGTCTTCCTTCCTTGTGTAGAAGACTACAAGCAAGCTTGCTTTCCTTCCTGCAAAGAGCAGTAGCATTAAAGCAATCTGTTTCCTGAGGAATGACTATGTTTAAAACAGGACTTTTGTGCTTATGTGGCATTTGTTAGCATAGATGTTTCTAATCAGCAGTATTCCATCAGCATATGGTGAAAGAAGAGACAAACTTTTATAGTTTGTCTGAGTAGAAGCCTGAGAACCATTTTTGGTATCTGTTCTGATACTGGTAGTGACCTTCAGCTCAACGAAATATATATAACATATACTTTTTTTTATTTTTAACTCTGCAGATGGCTGAGGCCTCCACTGTTCGTTACAGGAATAAATGTACCCTGTCTTATCTGGATGGCATCCCAGTGTGTCTGAAAGAAGAGTTCAAAGTGGTGAGCTTCTTTCTCTTGCTGTCAGTTCATGCTGCGGGTGGGCAACCTGGACAACTTACTGCAACAAAGTTTTAAGGCCAACACCTCAGCAGGAGCCTGAGAATATGTTTGTAATAAGGGGTAGTATGGTATTTGTAATGGGTAGGATTAGTGAGTTTTGCTGGGTGAAGATAGATCTTGCATATAGCAGGCATGTCGCATGTCTTGTGCTGATCTCTTTAATCTGTGGAGAGTGGGGGTGGGAAGCAGTCCCTCTTATGATGCAATGAGAATGAATAAAAGCATGTGTAACTGCGTATTTCTCAGGCACTGACTGCTCCACTGGCAAAGCACCCCCCTTCCTTACCTTAAAGGATGTACTTGTGTCAGAAATATGCAAGTTAATTTGAAAATCTCCACTGACAAGGAGTTTAGCCCATGGTCTAATAACAGTTACTATTGAATACTCCTGGTAGTGCTATCAAGCTGTTGTAAGTTCAGGGACCTACCTATAGGATGGGAGTCCTGTTTATGTACATATTCTTCCAGTGCTGCATTGGAGTACATAGCATACCCTGAAAATGAGTCCATCTGGTGTTTTGGCATCTATCTAATCTCAGTGCCTTGCTTTAAAGCACTGCAGAACTGAAATGCTGAAGCTCTGTAGAAAAATGGTAAATAGAACTCTCATGTGGTGTGGGGTCAAGGAGACTGTTCTGCAGCCCCTGGGCATAGCAATTGCATTACTGCAAAGAGGCAGAATTTTTTACTATCTACATGTTTCTGCTGTTCTGTATCGTGGTATTAAAAGGACTCCTCTGCATTGGAGAAGAACCAAATATTTCCAGGTCAAGTGTCCCTCCTAACAGAAACCGGCATGGAACAAATTGAAAAAATGAAGCGTCCTGGCCCCTTCTTACCTTTGTGGGTTCCTGATGCCTGGGATGTGTTGTAAAGCTGAAGTGTGCATGTGAAGCATGCAAATGTGCCTGCTTACTTTGTCGTTGTTTTAGGATAAATTTGTGACTTAGGGTGTCTTCTTGCCTAAGGTACCTTACCATCACCGAGTGGGAACAGTGTATCTTGGGACAGAACCCGAAACAGAAGATGCTACTGTGGCCAAGAAGCTGCGAGAGGCTGGGGCTATCATTATTGGGGTCTCAAACATGCATGAACTAGGGACTGGAACAACTGGATGCAACCCTAATAGGTGAAAATCCCTTTTCCCTCTCTTCCCCTGGCTTTAGCAATACCTAAAAGTCTGTCCAGAACTGACAGGAAAGGGTACAAAAGTAGGGCAAACATGTGAGAAGAAAACTGACAGGGAAGCATCCTGTGCAGAGAGAACCCTGTGGTTATGAAAACCCAGCATTGTAGATTAGAGCATCAGAGTAGCTGTGGAAGATTGAAGATGCCTGAAACCAGAGGAAGGAAAGGATCCAAGTTGTGTCTGTTGAGTAAGGAACTTGATTTGCTGGGCCTTGCAGGCCTGGAGGTGTGAATATTTACAGGATGAGTGGTGTGAATATTTACAGGATGAGTGGTAGACAAAAGAGGTGACAGAAAACAAATAAATAGTAATCTTATGCTCAGTCACAGTAATGGGTAAAGACCCAGGACAGTGAGAAAAGGCACAGTCATCTCAGGAGGATGTAGTGTTTTTATTTCCTAGCTAAAACAGCTTCACTGGAATTTGCTTTACTGTTTTGAATTCTCCAGCTATAGCCAAGCTGAGAACTGCTATCCCAGAGCAGTGGTCCTCACGGCCTTGCTAAGCCGTGTGCAGGGCCACGCTCTCTGCATTTGCAGCTGGGTGGAACTGGGGCTCCCCCTCAGCTGCAAGAACACGCCAGGGCCTCTCTGCACCGTGTGAGGTCGGCTGGATACCCAGCTGCCTGGCAGGTCTCTTGTGTCTGAGGACTGTGGTCACACCGGAGACTTAGGGAGCTGCTGCTCTGGGAAAAAGTGCAGAGCTGAGGATGCTGACTTGCTTGTCTGCAAGAATTGCTGGCCACCAACTGCTCCACCTTCTGGAACTGTGTAATGCACCGTGGCATGCAGCAATGTCACAGGGCTGTTGCAGACAAGAATGCTGGAGAGGCATCCTTTTTCATGCTTTGAGTCTGTCTCTTCTGGATAGGCTACTTGTGGTAACAAGAGATTGAGCTCTGAGGCAGAAGTCGTTTTTTGCATCTTGTTTTCTAGGGACATAGCACTATCTGGGATGAAATGGCATCTCTTTACTAATAGATTGAAATCCCTCAACTATGTTTCTGGATCTTTTCCTGGCCTCTAATGCACGCAGTCCTTCCTAGGAAAAGATTCAAAACTATTTGTCTGCCTCAGGTACCACAAGATCGCTAGGAATCCCTACAAGCCTAACCACTACACAGGTGGGAGCTCCAGTGGGTCAGCAGCAGCGGTAGCAGCAGGTAGGTGGTCCTAAATGGAGTTCAGGGGTGGTGGGAGGAAGGTCCTAATCCAAAGTACCTCAGGAATTTAGGTTTTATGAGTGGGTTTAGAAGCTGGAGGGAACTCCTAGCTGAACAGAGAGCTCTGTGTGCTGCCTTTGCTGCAGCTGCTGGTAGAATGGACAGGGCAACACAATGTCTCTCTGATCAGAAGCCAATGTGTGGGGGGTTTTTTTGTTGTTGTTTTGTTTTATTTTTTTGGTAGGTCTCTGCCCAGTGGCTATTGGCACAGACGGAGGTGGCTCTGTGAGGATTCCTGCTTCGTTCTGTGGTGTGGTCGGGCTGAAAGGTAGAGCCTTTTAATCATGGAGGGTGTCTTATTTGATGTATCAGGTAGAATGTCACAAACAAGTCAGGCACAGTCCATTAATTCCTGTCAACCAATACTTGAGCAGAGAAACTCTGGAGTATAACACCCCGAGAGTCATGTGGGCTGGTCTGGCAGATTGAAAGCATTCTCAGTACTGGCTATTGAACAGATGGTCAAAAAAATCTAATTTACTCAAGTCAAATGCTAGACATAACAAGTTTGCTGCTTTTCTTTTTGCCTCCTTGCTCATCTTAAATCTTCCCCCTCTGCTGGGCTCCCAACATAGCTGGGTATCTGTAATGAGCTGGTGAAAAGCATCTTCACCTGTGATAGTTGGACCATCCCTCCAATTATATGGAGAAGCTGATGCTGCTCAGATTTGTATGTGCTGAGTTAAACCCGGTAATAGGCTGAATATGAAACCAGGATGTAGCCATTCCCTCTCATCTCAGTGTTACAAGAAGTAACAATGCAATTTTTTCAGTAAGAATTAAGTAAATCAAGCAGAATGTGCAGAGGAAATAAGAAATGTGTGGCACAGTGTCTACAGCATGGAAGGCAGCAAGGCAGGATTGTCACTTGGAAGAGATGTTGGCTTTTCAGAATGGTTTATCATTCTGAAGGGTCTCAGCTGCTTCATCTCAGACCAGATACTTGGCCGTTACTCTGTTTTCCCAGATTTGTGATCAACTTGGTTAATCTTGATTCATCTGAGGAAAATAACAATGATGATGACAAAAATGTGACTAGTCAGAAAGGTAGTATGAATGCTTGCAGAAGACAACTAGTGTTAGGCACAAAGTCTCATTGGTGAAGTGGGTGAGATCTCCCAGGGGGTGGTATCTCCTGTTGATAATCCTGCTCCTGCCTCTCCATCTTCCACGCCATAGATGATGCTTCTGCATGTTTAAATGCATGTATTTCAAAAGGTCACTGCACGTATTTCCCCTCAATTAAATAACTTCTTAAGGGGAAAGACAGTTTTGCTCTTTGCTGAATATATGAATGTGTTTCGTTGATGATCATGGTCTGATCATGGCAGAAGAGGGTATTGAAAGATGAGTGACTGGGCTCTGAAATGGCATACGTAAAAGTGACTGGCAAGGGTCTGTTGCTTACCCACTGGGCGCATGAGAGCCATCTAGGCCAGATCTTACTGGCAACTGCTGGTATTTAGCTAACTGCCCATTTCTCTGTCTCTAGGTACGTTTGGGCGCATCAGTTCACATGGCAGCTTGCCACTCTCCTACTCCACAGTCAGCGTAGGTAAGAGGACTCGTGCCCTTACTTCAGGGACCTCGTTGTGTAGCGTTCTCGCAGAGGAGGCATTATCTATGCCTACAAAAGACCTTGGGAGGAAGGTGCTATTTACCCCTTCTCACATTTTTATTGGTGATCTCTCTTTCACAGGCCCTATCTGTACCTCGGTGGCAGACGCAGCCGTTGTTTACAGTATCCTTGCTGAGCCAGATCCGCTCTATCCATATGGTAGGTGAGCGCTCTGCATCCTTGAGCTCAGGTGTTTTGCCCCGCCTAGAAGCATCCTAGATAAAATGAGCAACTCCTTTTTGTTTCCTGCAGGACTAAACCAGCCCAAAGCAACCCTATCTGATATGTGCGCTCCTGACCTGAAAGGCTTAAAACTGGGAGTGGACTGGACGTTTTTTAAGGTGCCTGTTCTCTCTCTCTTTCTGCTGCTTTGCAAAGTGAGATTTTGAATCAATTCAGTGCATTCACCGTTCTCTTGCTTGTCATCATTAGAGCTTCTCATATTTAGTCTTATAATTGGAAGAGAATATAGCCTGGGTGGAAACATTGACAGGGATAGATTTTTATTTTTTTTTCCTAAGGCAGCTTTTTGAGTAAAAGTCTGTTAGAGGCACAAGGAAAGGTAATGACTGTACAGGTGATGGTGGCATGTTTCCTCCTCCTACTGTTTCTGTTGGAAGCTGTGCTTCTGAACTGATTAAAGGCAGTTAGTTTAAAGTCAAATGAAGAAAATTTGTGTATTCATTTGGTGTTGATGCTGTAGCTGCTCAGTGGTATTTCATCATTCCAATGTAGAAACCAGGCTTGCAAGCTAGTACCCCTTGGCAATTGTAATGCAACCCCACAAATGTGGTCAGGATTTCTTCCCTGGAGGAAAACAAGGATTCTTTCTTACTCTGCCCCAGTGTAGAGGAGGAATATTGTCTGCTCTGGAAAAAGCGACCTGCCAGCTGTTTTATTGGAGCAGGTGGCCTAAGGCAGTCCTGGAGGGCTGTGTTTTGCTATTATTAAGGACAGGAGCAAGGAAAGCTCCATAGGGACTGAAGTCCTGGTGAGTGTGTTCACCAAGGAGAGAGGGCAGTGTCTAAAGCCTGCGTCATTCTTTTCTCTTTTTCTCTAGGCATGTGATCCTGAAGTCCTGTCCATCTGTGAGAAAGGTAAAGAAGAAAAGTCTATAAGTCTGTTACTCTGTCTGATGTCATGGTATCACTTAGTGCTCCTCCTATGTATGCATTAAAAAGACTTGCCTGAAGTTCTTGAAGGCAGATGCTTAAATAGGTCTTTCTGGATAAACAGCAGTAGCTTTGTATGAGGGAAGCCCTCCTGACTGCTGAGGGTTAAAAAGCTCATCAGTTGTAGGCTTGTCAGGTTACAATGGAAGAATGCAGTCCAGTGTGCTAAGCCTCTGTCTGTATAAAGACAGATCTGTGTTCAGTAATACTTAGTCTGCAAGCTTTAATGGTAAAAGACTTCTGAGGGAGAGACTTGTTTCACAGTATAACATTCAGTAGGAAAAACAGGGCTAGGTCTTTGTGATGTATCCAGTCCTCTGGTATTTCCGTGAAGTCAGCCAAATGGTGCCTTTAGGGTGGCTTTGTTAGATTTTACACTAAGCAAAATTGACCCTGGTGAGTACTTGGTGGGGGGAGAAAGACTCTACAATGCCTAGTATAGTAGTTGGCCTCCTATGCATAGGAGCTCAGATAATTCACAGTATTTAGTCTTTGTTTGCCTGTTTTTCCTTTAGCCTCCTTATTTCCATAGACACGCTTCTATATACATAGAGTTTTTTTAGGAGAGATGTGCCCTAAGCCACTGAAATAGGCAAGCTTGGGTATTCATGAAGAAGTTGGGGTCAAAGAAAGAAGGGGATTCTTTCAGGAAAAGTGAATCTTCTGCAGTCTAGACATCTTGGAGTTCAGCCTTGCTGAAGTGCATCAGGATTTACTGAACCTGTACCGTTGACCCCAGGTTTCTCTACCATTATGGTTCAAAGAGGCTTTGAGTGGGAACCTCATGATGCCAAATAATCACTTCATGCTGATACAATACTGGACATGTCAAGTGCTCTGGGAAATATTATTAGTCCACCTTTAATTTTTAGGTTAACTGGGGGGCTGGAGGGAGGAGATGAGCTTGCCTGAAGTGTAGTGGGTAAGTTAGGAACCTGTCTGCAAGCCCCTACGCCTGACTTGTTGGAATATTGAGATCTTGTTAGGCTGAAGGCTTTTACTGACAAGAAACAGCTGCAGCAGTCTCCATGCCACACAATGCACTGAAGATACTTGCCTCATAGTGGCCTATGGGGTCTCTAACTTCTCAAGGGGGTGGGGACTTACAGCCCTTCTGTGAGGTCTGGGGAACTCAAGGATGATGTCTGTGCTTTGCCTGTTCTGCACTCAGCTGTGGAGCACCTGCAGAGTTTGGGAGCCAGCGTGGTTGAAGTGTCTCTTCCAGAGATGGAGGAAGTGCGAGTAGCACATGTAATCTGCATTCTCAGTGAGATGAGGGACTTCCTGCAACCTGACTTCAATAAACATTTCCAGGAAATGGTAAGTAGCAGGATCAGTGGCCGTAGCGGTCCTGGCTGATACAGAACAAGTGTCGAAGTCAGTGAGAAACCTGAGGCTTTCCTGCATTTTCTGTGATAAGCCACCTGTTGGGTGACTACTACTACAGGAGAGTAGACGTGAAAGAGAACTCCTGGGCTGTCACTCTGAGTTTCTTGCAAGCAAATCCACGATCGATGTTTTCTCTTTCAGAATTTGGACACTCGGGCTAACCTGGCCTTGGCTTCCCAGTTCACAGCTCTGGATTATATCACGGTAGGAACACGCTGTAGTGAAGGCACTTAGTGAAATTCTAAAGGTGGGGTAGAGGATTCTCTTTAACCTCCTCCTACACTTGGAAAGACTCACTCGGCTGTTCTGCCCTCTGCTGTGAGAGCATGCTGAATGGTGGGGCATAGCAGAGGACATGCCACATGGATGGGTGTCCTGCATGTTGATTCCAAACTGCAGGATGTGTGTCTTCTTTTCCAAAGGGATAGGCTCTGATGGGCAGAGTCTGTCATCATCAGATATGAGGCTCGTGAACCAAGAAGGCCGGGTCAAACAGTAGTCTCTCTGCTTGCAGGCAAATCGACAGAGAACTCGGAGCATGAGATTTTTGCGAGAGATCTTCACCACTGTGAACTGTATCGTTACACCAGGTATTGGCAGCTTTAGCCAAAGAGTTGGTCCCCAACAGCTGTGCCGTGCATTTTAAGAACAGTTACTCCTTTAACTTCCCCTCCCCTGTTTTAAAAGCAGAGTCTTGTATGCAAAGACTTCACTGTGCCTCAAACCTTCGGAAGATAATACAGCCTGTCAGAAAGACTGCCTTGTATTGCTAGATTTGTTGTGCATTTATAGACTTCCTGCTTATATCTATGGCAAAGAGAATTGGTACCTGAAACAGGAGCTGGAGAGCCAGCACATTTACACAGAAGGGACTGGATGTCTACTTATGTATGCAAATGTTCTTGCTCTAGACAGAAACCAATTGCTTAATTCATACATCTCAGTGACTTGATTGTGTTCCAGGGGTGTGTGTTTGCATCGCCAAGGTATACCAAACATGTGGCTTTAATTAGCTGTTCCTTGAAGATCGCACACTGCCTGACTCAACATTTGGTCTTTAAGCACTGGATCAGGTTGCCCAGAGAGGCTGTGGAATCTCCGTCGCTGGGGATATGCAAAAGCCATTCAGACACGGCTCTGGGCAACCTGCTCTAGCTGCCCATCCTTGAGACAGCAGGTTAGACCAGCTGACCTCTTGAGGTCATTCTGTGATTCTTCCACAGCTCTTCCTTGCACTGCCCCAAGGATCTATGAATCTGACCTCTTGACTGGGAGCAGCGATACTTCCTTCGCAGTCCGGTCCATGAGGTAAGAAGAGTAAGATTAACTGCGTTAACTGAAATTCCTTAGGCTGATGCATCCTAGCTGATGGATCCTACCTACCCCCCAAAAAAATAGCTTTGTTGCTGTCCCAAGGAAGGGATGCTGATGACAGCTTTTCCACCAGGTTCATGCAGCTTGGTAACTTCACTGGGATTCCAGGCCTTGTGGTCCCCATTGGATATTCTGCTGCCGGGCTTCCTATCGGCTTCCAGGTACATGCTGTCTCTTTGTGAATGTTGGGTCACAAAAGCTGGCTTTGTCCTGAACCACTATAACCAGGTTCCTGCTGTTCCACGCAGCACACTTGAGGTGCTGGTGGGTAAAGTTTTAACTTGTGGATGAAGAGACTTGCCTCAGAGCAACTCACACCTGAATGGCAGAGGGACTCTTCAAGTATCTGGGAGGTAGATTTCTCTTTGTCTGCTCGCATCAGTACCCATTATTTCATCACTACTCTTTCCTCTCTTTTCCTTACTTCTCAGTTCTGTAACTTGAGTCCTTCCTTGCTTTTCTCCCTCTTGAAATGGGTCTCATATAAATGAGAGGTCCGTATCTTGTAAGTAGAAGTCACACAGATGGCTTCATCCCACATGCAGTGATGCCGTACTTACTGGGGTTAAAGGCAAAGGCGTGTGTCCTTTTTGTGCTGTTGGGGGAAAATAGTTATATTTTGTAGGGCGTTCAAGAGCATCTGTATGTGATGATGTACTTTTCCCCCCTCCTCCTTTCTCTCTCTACCTCTCTTATCTTTTCCCAGGTCATGGCAAAATGGTGGGATGAAGCTGTTCTTCTGAGGATCGGCCTGAAGCTAGAGCAGTTCCGTTACCAGACCAAAAAGCCATCCATTTATTACGACATACTTGCATGATGGAGTGGCCAAGATGGGGAATAAGTCTTGTTTTTTCTCTAGTCTGACCTGACTAAGTATTAAGAGTGGACTTGTTTTCAATGTTCATCTGAATGAGGCTTAGCAGCCCGCCCCTGTGAAGAAAGGGGAGGAACAATGATGCTGAGCAGACATAATTTCTGCTCCCTGTTTGTTATTGGATGGTCTGGTTTATACTTTGGAGACCAACTGTGCTAGCTGGTTCCTTGCTGTGTTTTTGCCAACAGGGGAAGCTGCAACTATCTTCTGCAACCTCTTTCTGTGTAGGGGTCCCTATGTAAAGATGGAAGATCCATGGGACTGCATATGGGAGGTTTATACTACTGTGCATGGAAAGGTGCAATCCCCAAACCTTAAACCTTCTCACAGAATTCCTCCTGCTCCAGGATTTAACAAAGGTTCTGTTTTGAGGGGGAGAGGCAGCTTTCCTTAAGAAATAATGCCTAGCTCCCTTGGAATGAGGAGCATCTGAACACACCTGCAATTAGGTAGTGTGTGTTGCACCTCCTTACTTAATCCCTCAGAGCAAAACAGAAATCCTGTAGCTCTGGGAGTGTCACTGTGCTGCTGTCCCTTACGCTGCCAACAGTGTAAGGTCACTCTAACTGTGGCACAAAGTTGGGTGCGTTCACTGCGTGAACAGTCCTACCTACCTTCAGCCTTACATGCGCAGGGTGAAAAAAGCAGAGCAGGAACCCTTATCAACTCTGTGACCCAAAGCCCTGGTTCAGACTTTCTGTTGCACGTCACAATTTCCCAAGCTACGCCTTGGAAGAGATTCTTTTCTCCCTGTGGTTACTTGAGCATAAGCCTGCTTATCATCTAGGTGTCCAGATGGAACAAACTACTTGGCAATGCTGTGAAATAACTGCTTAAGGCGTGCTGAGGCAGCTATTACAAAGAGGTGATGTTTGGCACTGGAAGTAGTAGATGCTACTGAGTGACTGCAAAAATTGAAGCTGGGTGCAAGAAAGGCGATGCACAGAGCCATGTGCAGCACGGAGCCTGACTGATGAGAAGCCAACCCCCTCTTATCCCAAACATGCTCCCTGAGGTAATCAAGGTAGAATTAGCCTCATCTTAAAACCGTGCCTATACTACATAAAGTCTGACGTGGCTCTAAGCCACAATACTGTACTTCATTGGAAGGGCCCCAGATTAAACCTCCAGTTACCTGTGTCCTGCCAGCAGCACTAGAGCCATGTGAAAGATAAGAAAAGGCCTAGGACTAACAAAAGCTAAGCATCTGCATTTGTTTTGGAGTAGCTTGGAGTTAATGTTCAGAGGCATCTCCTGATGCCTACTGCATCAGGTATCCTGGGGTTGTGATCAGGCTGCTGCAGAAGCTGTCCTACAGGCAGGAGCAGAGATCACCATATTCTTACTTAGTTTGGAAGGAAAGAAGGAACAGAAAGTAGTTGCAGTTTCTCCCAACCTTAGTACCATTTGGGTTTTTTTTTCCCCTATATATATCCACTCTTTAAACAGAGCTAGCACTTTACTAATGGCTAAAGTTAAGTCAGATGGCATTTGCGTGGAAGAACACTGCATTGCCCTCTCCTCCTTAATTACCTGATTTAAAGCATCAACTGTCACCAACATCCAGTAAATTAATTATATGGTTGATATTGTCTGCAGTTTCTCCAGGTGATACTGCCACAACTTTTTTCTAGCATAGGTCAGTTTGATGAAGAACTGTTTAGAAACAAAGTATTTCCTCTATTATTAATGATAAATTACTAAACATACCTTAGGGTGAAACACTGCTGAAATGCATTGTAGATCAATAAGGGAGTTAATAACTGTTTTACAAGAATAAATTTCTGCCAGGAACATTACTGCTTGAAGGAAATGGCTGAAGATTCCCTAATTTAATGATATTACTCAAGAGATTAGAGATGGATAAAGTATTCAATTACCATCTTGCTAGATAAAGCTATTCATTTTAAATCCCATCCTAAGTGATACACTAGCCTAAAATGATTATTTCAATAGTTCATCCTCTGAGCAGAGTGAGGGAGCTCAACTTGCTAGTAGAAGAAAGAAAGTGAAGCTAAAGAGTTTGTTTTTTAAAACTAATACTTGCCTCTTGCTAACAGTAGGAAAAAGAATGAATTGAGAGCTTTTGCTGACAGTGGCTGTCTTTCTGCACACTGTTTCCTCCTTTTCCCTAAACTGGTATCACATCAGTGCACATTTCCAGTGCAAGACTTCCCTGGTACTGAAGTTACCATGATAAACTCATACTGGTGAGAAGCCCCTTGGGTTTCCTGTCTTCTTCTGGCTGTTAGCTTATCTGAGTTCTACAGCAGACCAGTTTCTAATTAACAGCAGTTCTAGCCCCAGAGTATGCACAACAGCAAGGCAGTTGTGTGAGCAAAGCAGACACAGTGACCACACACACAATCCTGTTGCTTCACATAGATATATGTATGGGTATAGATATGGTATATACACAGTGATTTTTTTTTATATATATATAAAATAACACCTTGTTTATAAAGCAACATTTAATTGCCACTGGTTCCCTTCCCGCCCCACAAAAACAATAGTATACAAAATATAAAATATTTTAAATATTTATAAACGCCGCAAGAAAAAAATAGAACTGTACGAAAATATTTTTTTTTTCTGAGGTTCCCTCCCTGCCCTGTAGGAAGGGAAAGAGAAGGGGTACACGTTTGGCCGGCCTAGTGTGCCTTCAGTCCATAGTTGTTAAGTGGGTAAGAATATGCCCTGCCTAATACTATCCGGTCCCGGAGGAGCTTAAATAAGACATAATAATTGCAGAAAAGGATTAGGGCCATGGAGAGGGTATGGTTCCACTTCTCTGAGCGCAGCAGTGAGTAGAGCTGGTAGCAGACCACGCTGCCTTCGATGAGAATCAGCAGGTTGAGCAGCCGTAATGGACGGTGAAAAAGGAACTGCAGGGAAATAGTTAAAAAGGACAGATTTCTATGATTTGTTGGAGTGTTAAAGTGGGGAGAGGTACGTGCATGATGCTGTTAGGTACCACTGAACTAATGACCACTGTGCTGGGCAGAAAAAATGTTTGTTGTACTCCAGCCACCACTACCTGCCACTTGGGGAAAGCAGCACAAAAAACCAAGGCATATAGAAGTGTCACTTTACTCAAGCAGAGGAAAACAGGTGAAATAACCTGTCGACCAGCTGACATACTTTCTCCATTCCCCTGGAAGATGTTAACTAGAACTCTCTTAAGAATATGGCACTGCCTGACGTGAGACCTGTGTCACAATCATGAGAAAGCACTCATAAGGCAGCTGTGACTTCCAGCCTGCCCAGACACCACTGTACTACTGCAGTGGGAAAGCCCCTCTGCTCAGAACAGGTATTTTGTTTGCCAACAACAGGCTGCTGAACAGCCCAGGTTCTGCTCAGCCACAGACAGGTTTGAGCCTCTCCCTCTCCCCTCCTTCCCCTGCCTCCCCCATCATAATATATCAAGAAAAGAGCTACTTGCATAAAAGCGGGCGTGGGACACGTCTGAAGGCACTGCTACGTTGTAAGGCCCAACTGCTTTATACAGGCATCGGCTACGTCGCACCAGAACTCCTTGTGGCCATATTGTGTTTTCTGACCAGCTGCAGGGAAAGAAAGCTGAGTGTTACCATTTGTGCTCCCAACTCCCTGAACATGGATTCACAGTAATGGACTGCATCATGAAAAATACCCAAGCCTCTGCCACAAGGACATGTCCTAGCTCCCACTGGAAGAGCACAGAGAGGCAATCACAGGCCCACCAGATGGACCCTGGCCAAGTAACATGAGCAAATGGTTCTCAGTGCAAGAATTTAGCCCCCTGCATCAGAGGGGGCCACCCCTTGCCCCTGTACAAACTAATTCTCCAGTGGCTGAGATGATCTCAGCATTTGTTTCTGGGAAGGAACCAGCAGTGACCACAGCTCTCTAGAGCGGATGTTTCTCTTTTTAGGGAACAGAATGACCAGCAGAGTTGCACGTGTGACCCCTGGCACTGTGGTGAATGGGGAAGCTTCCTCGGTAAATAAGCATTGTTGATGCTTGCTTAGCTACTAGAATGTCTCCCCAGCCCCTTGTGGGGCATGCCAACCCCTCCTCAACCCCACACTTACATATGCTGTGGAGCATTGCTGTAGGAACCATGTTCTAATTTCTGCCACTTGCCGAGGTGGGCAGCTGATCTGTGGAGCAGGTCGCAGTACTTGGGAGGCAGCAGTTGTGTGGTGAGCATGACAAACGCATTGATCCACACCATGATGAGATGCTCACACGACCAGCGCATATCATAGTACTGGGTGCTCTGCAAAGAGACCAGACAAGAACTTGGCACCACTGTCACAATGCAGAGGAGGCGATGACAAGGGACACGCTGCATGTGCATCCAGCAGACCCACACCACACATCACAGGCATGCGCTTTTGGACTGGTGGTTTCAGAGGGTTACAGCTTAGGAAACACTCAAGAGATTCCCTTCTCCTTGACCTGAAGGAGAAAGGGCAGGGGGATGACGCTGCAGCTGGTACATCTCCTCCTACAGCAGCAGATAACAAGGGGGTTTACTCGCCACAGAACTACCCTTGGAGCACCAATTGCACCAGGACTGCTACATGGATTGTGAAGCCCTGCCCATTTCACCACACGGGCTGCAGCTTGTTCAAGTTAGAAAAAAAAGATTTAAAAAACACAGCCCCCACATTGACAAGAGATTCTTGGATTTAGCTTGCCAAGCACCCTAGTTGGCTTCGTTTTCCAACAGGCTGAACATCAAAGCCTCTGATCCAAGCACTCGAAAGCCAGGACGTTGGATCTGAGACAGGTAACAACAAGTTCCCTTTTCTGGGAAGAACACAGCTATCCATCTGCCTAGGACAGGGGGTGGGAGAAGGGGGGTTAGTAAGTGGGGTAATGGGACTAGAGGTGCATCACATTTATGGCAATACCTATCCACCAACCAGGAGCAGTACTAGTGCACTCCGGATGCAGCCATGCTCCACTATCCGGGCTGCCAAAGGGGAGACAGAGAAAAGGGGAATTAACCAGGAATCTGTCCTGGCAGCAATTCACGCAACATTCAGAAAGAGACAGCGGGCAGGGGCACAGAGAGAGCCAGACAAAAGCTACCTTCACAAAACATAGTGGCAGGAATGCCACATAGTAGGCACTGAAGAGAGAGTTGAAGAGAACTTCCTTGATCCTGCGGTTGAAATCTGCTTTTAGGCACTCCACCTCATTGCGGATGAGATCTGGGGAGAGGGGGCAGCTGTGGGTGGGGATAGACGTGGGATTATTGAACTGTTCTCTCAGGGATTCCCACAGAAGCGAGAGGAAATCTTTGGGTTTGACCAGGCTGCTGACAGCTGAAGACCCATCATCCACCATCTGGTCCTGTACCAAGTAACCACAGTCTGCAGGTAAGGGCTGTGCTCTGCTGTCCTGGTGAAAGCAGCACAGAGGAACATAGACACCAAATCTGCAGGGAAAGAAAAAAAAGGCTGAAATTATGGCAATCTCAACATGAAGCAGGGGACACCTCAACAGGCATTGGCCCTAATGCGAGGGACACCACACTGGAACCCTCACTCCAGTAGCTAGTGGCTAACTCTTCTCCCCCATAAAAGGCTAGAGGCTGCAGCTTCAACAGAGAAGCTTATTTAAATCCCATTTGTGAAACCAATGATCCCAACAGCTCAGTCTTCAGCTGCAGTAAAGGCCCCTCATGGAAACAGCATACTGAGGCAATCTGCACCCAGCACCACCTCCTCGCATCATCCCTCAGCCCTTCCTACTTCTCCTTCTATCATAAGATAAAGAGGAAGAGTACAGCCAACAGTTCCACTTCCTGGGGTGGCTCATGCTACCCCCAAGTTGTTATGGTTCCCCCACCCTGAAGGTAGAAGGTAGTCTCACTCACGGGTAGCCCAGGAAGAGAAGGTTGAGAACTGAATGGCTGCGGAAGAGGTTGACCAAAGTCCAGCAGAGCACCCATCCACAGAGGGTGAGCAGTACCAGGCGCACCATGTAGTGAATCACTGATGTTGCACCCACCTGAGAAGCCTGCAAACAGAGAAGAAACACTCAGCAACCCTGTAACACCAGTGCTAGAGCACAGCGCATGCCTCTGGAAGAGGAGCAGGGAGAGGGGTGCCAGGAGGCACCGTAAGAGGGATGGTTGCCCTCTTCCTCCTAGAAGTAGGAGACTGACTCTCTCTTATAAATGTGAACTGCTTCTATTGTGTCCATGTTTGGTAGAACCAAAAAGATTCAAATAAACACAAGGTGTAGGGCATGACTAAAATAGGACCTTTAAAAAAAAATTCAGAGCTGCAAAGTAGAAAATACATTTGCTCAAGTTACTTATTGCTCTGATGATAGTCCAGGATAACCTAAAGCACATTCCCTCTTGCTCTTTCCTTTACAATGATCAGGTCTCAGCGTTACTTTCTCTAAAGAACTGGAATGTCACAGTTCTCAGCTGAGGTAAGAGGAGATGGTGCACCTTGGCAATCTTAAAACTAGATTTCCACTAGGTTTCCATTTCTACTGGCTGTCCAAGCTGCAGTCTAGGCACCACCTTCAAAAGGAGAGCAAAAGAGTTTGTTCCAGTCTCCAAAGGGGAGAAGGCAAATTGAAATATGAAAAGATTCTTAGTGATTAGAGCCAATAGATGGGATGTGCAAGAACTTGCATGGAAGGTTTCAATGCAGAGATTTCAGTCTATGGGAGGTTTTACAGAGGATGGGAACATAAATGTAAATGGCAGAAATCAGAGATGGAAAAAGAACTTTTGAGATCCCATCTTCTCCATTCACCTATTCAACAGGACATAAGTCTTCTGTTATTTCATCTACTTATTTACTTTTAAACTTATGGCTCAGCTGCTTAGTCTGGAGTTGTACTAACGGTTTCAGTGCACAGAACTTGCATTTTCCTCAAATGCGCATGTGTCTGGTTCTGCTCTCACAGCGAGGGCCTCAAAATGTGAGGTGATACTACCAGAGCCTCAGAGTTACTGAGTAACCAGGACCCGAAAAAAGAGTTCTGCCAGCTATTCCTATTTCATTTGAAGTTACCTGGACATCCTCCTCCTGACCTTTTCCCTCCAATCTGTTCATTCTCCCAGTCTTGGCTAACCTCACTATTCACCCTTTTGCTTCCAATTCTCTTGGCCACTTCACTGGCACAAGATAGTGAGGTACAGTATTGCACCTGCAGGGATAAAGAAGCAAGTGGGACCATTTCATCTCCTTATAGCTGCAGAGGCAACAGAGCTACCCAATGCTGCAGAACAACGAATGGGCTCAAGGAGAAAAGCTCTAAGGCAGAAGGGCATCCCCAAAAACCTTAATCCTTCACATCCAGGATAGTTCTAGGGAAAGAAACCCTCCAGCTATCCAACTCACAAAACTTTCTCAGGCCATGGATGCTCACACTCTACAATCAGTACCACAGACAGGAGAGGGAACAGTGGGAATGTTACCTCAGAGATGAGGGCCCACACCAGCCTCCGCGCCAGCATCACTGTGATGAATGCCGCCAGGTGGTAGTCAATGAGGTGAAAATTCTGAAGGAGGAAAGAAAAAACGTCTTCACCAGGGAAAGGGACTCTGAAACCACCCAGCTGGGGTGGGACTGGAAAGCTGGCTGCTGAGAGCATATCAGGACCTCCTGTAAGCATTCCCTAAATCTATTAGGGATATGAGAAAGAGAATAAACATCAATAACACAGGAATGTCTCCAGAAGCAAGATCTTCCCCATGTGGAGGTTCCTTCCCATAGAGAGATTTCTACTGAAAACAAAACTAACCCACCCTTCAGGCAGGTACTTTGGGGAGTCAAAGGGACATCTAGGACCAGGATCCTACCTACTATGGGGAACAGGTTGCAAGTTCTCGCAGGAAAAGCCACTGAGCAACCAGAGCAAGGGCAGCTGAAATGGACTAAAGAATGAGCACAGCAGCTCACTTTAGCTCTTGGTCTCAGAAATGGTTTGTAGGGACCAGTCTCCCCGATAATCAAGCTGATCTGAGAAATGTCATCTTCATGGGTCACAGATCTGAATTAGGAGTTTAATGTTGGCTTTGGCTGCATCAAATTAGATACAGCTCTTGGGCAACTTACAATTTTTCAGTGAAGCTGTCATGTATGTTCTAGCTAGAACTGTTATCATACTGTGAATACTGCTGTTTGGGACTTCAAGGACATTTCTGGTAAAAATAAAATAAAATACTTAACTTATGATGGGAACAAACAAATGACCACGGAATCCTTTCGGGTAGGGAGCTCAAGCAGAATTGCTTTTTCTTTAAAACAAGCTGTCTTCAGCATTACATAGCTGGAAAACTGGTACTCCAGCACCACCTGTCGGCACAGTTAACTAAGGAACCACCTCATGCTTCCAAGCAGAGAGGACACGCTATAAACCAAGGGACCACTTCAGTGGCTGGCTTCACTCAGATGAGGTTTGCTGACTCAGGTACCGGTCACTGCTAGGTTGTCCAGCTTATTGGGCCAGGAAGAAGACTGAAACCGAAGGGACTTCAGTTTACATAAGGTTTACATAAGCTAAGGATCTGACCCCACTCTCCAAATCCTCTGCTGCTGACCCGCTGGGAGATCCTAATGAAAACTTGTATGTCTCAGGCTCTGTTGTTTCCCCTAGGAAGGGGCAGAGTGGATAGAGCAGGCTCCTGGAGTCCCAGCTCTATTTCAAACCCTAGGGGATAGCTAGTTCGTACAAGTAACTGCAAGAAGTTTTGACTGAAAGAATCCTGCCGACCTCTTCTCTCACCTTCCATGTATTTTCTCCCCTGCAAAATGGGAGATGACATGGCCCTGACTGATGGGGGTGCATGTGAACTCCCCTTCATCCGTCTAATGTCAAATGCTTGGTGATTCCTGGACTGAAGCAGCATGAAAAGAAGCTGTGTAATGAAAAAGGATGAGTGATAGCATTTGCAGAGAACTCACCAGCGAGGTGCAGGAAGCAGGGTGATTGTATGGGTACCACCAGACAGTCTTGTAGATGTTGATGTACTGAATGAAAAGGGCTACCAGCAGGTAGATGAAGAACAGGAATTCAAAGAGAAGGCTCCCATCCAATGGCAGTTCAGGGATCCGGCAGTGACGTACAGGCTCTGGAGTGATCAGCGCTGTGATCGGAGGCGCAGAGAGGCTGATGGCGCTACCATTCCTGAAGCAGACATTTATCATTCACTTGGTAAACATTCTACCATTTTCCAGGACAGGGAGTGCTTGGGATTGGGACTTTGGGAGTGGGCATTGCTACAGGAGAGACTGCAGAAGTCTTCCATTCATATTTTTGGTGGTGAGCTTCATCATCTTCTTAGCTCAGACAAAACCCTTATCCAGCATTCTCTAGACAACAGATTCATCTGCCAGAGGTGCCCTGACACACCCAGCAACATTACAGTAAACTTGCAGATGGAGGAACAGAGGCAGAAAGTGAGAAAGCAACTCTAAGCAAAAAATCATTGAGGACTCTGACAGAGTGTGTAACGTTGGCTCCTTCCACCCATCACTAGGACATTGCACTAGCACCCAGCCTCCTTCTCCAGTATTGCAAAGTGCCCACTGTCATTCTGTCCATAGTTTTCCTTTTGAAAGTAAAGATAACTAAAAAATGAAACAGAGGAGTTGAGTGACTTCCTAGAGGCTAACCTCCCAACTATTCTCACGCTTCCCTCTTTCCTAGCCTTTAGAGAAGGCTAGGACAACTAAAAGTTCTGGCAGACTAAACTGATAAAGGAAGTTCAGACAAACTATGCCATGTCTGAATAAAACAAGGACAAGTGATGCTCCCTTAGGACCCTAGGGCACTGATTTCATGGTCTCACTTGTTCCTCAAGTGCCATCCATCCATCTGTCCCCATCAGAGAAATCTTTAGAGGCCAAAGTGAAATGGTTTGGCTCTCTCTACTCTATAAGGATGAGCCTATACCAAGTAGATCAGGCCCTCAACAAACAGCAAGTACTTTGTCTAGTCTGGTAACTTCAGTATAGAAGGAAGTAACATTGGGCCCTTTTAAGTCTTTGTGCCAAATGTGGAGATCTAAATGTCACTGTGTGTTTCTTTTTCAGACCCCAAGTTCCCCAGAAAATGGAGCTGACCTTTGCCAACTGTGAGAATTAGTTTAATCTGCAGCCAGGAGGACTAAAACAGAACATAGGCATCCTTCTGCCCTGCCTTTCTGTCACATAGTAGGGGGACTCGCAGCTGAGCTCTGACACAGGACCAGGTTGCCCAAAGAAGCTGTGGAAGCCCCATCCCTGGCAGTGTTCAAGACCAGGCTGGATGGGGCTTCGAGAAACCTGATCTAGAGGGAGGCATCCCTGCCCATGGCAGGGGGGTTGGAACTCAGTGATCTTTAAAGTCCCTTCCACCTCTAACCATTCTGTGATTCTGCGTCACACTAACTCCTTGTGCTATTGCAGGCAAGTGAGCAAGAGACAAAACCTCATAATCTGCTAGGACCCACTGCTCTGGAATCTGCTGCAGGGAAAGAAACTCAGCACTGTGTGATTTCCACCTCTGGCTTTTGCAACCACGGTAAGTGCTGACAAGTGGCAGGGACCACTTCCACAATCCTCCCCACAGGGCTGGTTTTAATGCCTGAAGTCAATAGAGGAGCTGCAGAGGGAAGCAGGTACCACAGCGAAGCTGAGAAGAGAAGCTGGAAGAGATTTGTCACGCAGAGCACGTTCCCTCATGGATAAGCCATCTCCTAATGGCACAGCAGAGGGTTTGAGGTTCCCATCTCCCAGTTCCTTGCTTTAACCATGAAGCCACACTCCTGCACAGAGTTCAGAGTGAATCAAGGCTCCTAGCTTTTAGCACTATCCTAGCCACAGCGTCTCAACAATCCTACCTTTTTCCTCACCTGTTTCTCAAACCGGTACCGTTTCCGCAGCTCCCACCAACCAGCGTCTGGAGAGAAGGCAAAGCTGAACGGCTTAGCTGCTGCCGGCTGGGTCCCCTCCTTCCACCGGGCATGACCAGGAACCAATCCACTTCCAGTGCCTCCAGCAGGCTGTGCCCCGAGACCCAGACAACAATCCCAAAGCCTTCCCAGGTCTGCAAAAGAGGCAGAAAACATCACTTAGAACTGCAAATGGCTGATCACCTAGTTCACACCCCAGCCAAGTGAGTCCATGCAAAAGGAAGCCACTCTCATACATGCAGAGCCCTGCGGAGACACCCACTGCCACCTCAAAACACTGTGCCATTTCAACAGCACCAGATCAGCGTCTGCTTGCACACACAGAACGGATACCACTGACACTGTCTTTAAAAAGCATCTGCTTAAATTAGCCATCAGTGACTGCAAACACTTCCTGTTGGCTGGAAAGAGCCACCAAGCATCTCCGGCAACTGGAGACCACACGACTGAGTGCCTTGTTTCAAAAGCAAGCCTGGCAAAAGCCCTCTCCCCTTTCTGGCACAAGGACCTACTAGAGTTTCACAGGTCTTTTTAACCACCAAATACATCACTTGATAGGGTCCGATTCTGTATATTCTCTGCCAGAGCTCAGAACAGACACCCTTAATTGGTCGCTGAGAAGTTAATTGCATGGTTCAGCTCCTTTCTGTGCTAAGAAAGCCTGACTGACACGATGGTAGGACGTCCATTTAAAAGTGATTCTAGCTAGCAGAGTAGTGCAGCAAAACACACGTAGACACATCTTTTAAATACATGGCTAGGCAATTATATATCCCAGACTTAAAAAATAATTTGTAAGTAAGCCTGTAGATATTTATTTATTTTTATTTCACTGTCTTCCCCAGGACACTGCAAGGATTTTGGCAGTCAAGTAAATTTCTGGTGGCTAGCAAACATTAAGAGTGATGTGCTGAACTGGAGTGCAAATCTGGAAGTCACTCCAAGTGTGTGTTGTCCAGAATCAAGATACTGTGAGCGAGCATCTCAATACAAGGACACAGATTTGCATGTCTGGAGACTAACTGTCTGCCCTTTTGATAACATGTCATAGCCAGAACCAACCCAGGGTCCAAAAATGCACTCCCACTGCCTGAGAAGCTCTGGATCTAGCTTTGAAATTTACAGATGGAACCTATTGTCTATTTATAATTTAGCTAGCACCTCCTTTAAAATCCTGAGAAATCACAGCTGGCAGAAATGCCAGGAAGTTTGCTCAATGAGTCACATCACCGTCACCATGAACACAGTGTATGGGATAACTCTTCCAAAAAACTCCCTCAAAGAATCAGCATTTGTATTAAAATTTCCCAAGCTTCGTCTCTACACCCCTAACCAATTCTCAAATTTCCAACAAAAATCAAATACAATGTTGCAAAAGACATACCCACATGAAGGTCACTTCCAAAAATAAAAAGCAAAAGTAAACCACAAAAAGAGAGTTGTGGAATTACATGAAGAAAGAGCAAACATGGGACAATTGACGTTTGGAGGAAAAAAAATTTGTTTTGGCATTGGCAGACTTCAAAACTCTCATTATAATTCCAATGACAACACAACAGAGAATCAAAGCCTTCCTTACCTTTCTAGTCAGGACTCTAAAGGTTTCAGAGAGCCTTCCCTAGGATGTTCTAGAGTTTTATTTAAGAATTTTTGTGTCTAGGGAATAAAAAATTTCTGTATAAACAGAAGAAAATTCTCCTATGTCCACAAGACGAGCAGGGACGGCAACAGACAATGCAGAATTCATTTAGGGCATATGGACACTTTACGTAAGCAGTTAATGTGAAGAGAAAGGGAAAAAAAAAAACCAACAACAAAGGGAAAAACCTCTAAGAGAAGCAATTTTGAAAGCCATTTTAAACCAAATTATATTATTACAGGGACTGTGAAGGCTAAAACAATTGGTCTGATTCAACCTACAGGTTCTTTATAAAGGATGCAATACGTCGATGGTCTAATTAGTGGTAGTAACAGTGGAAGGTACTTTATGCCACATTCAGTAATTCATGTAAATAATTTAACAGCTCTCATTAGTATTATCCCATTAGTATGCCTCACATGCTCACCGATACAGACGCTTGGACACTAAGTAATCGCATTTCCACCCTCTGATTTTGCAAACCAGTAAAATGCAGGTTTCTACCCAATAAAAAAAAAGAATGCTCGTGGAAAGCAGTCCTCTTTAACATGAGAGCACCATATTTCAAATGCACCTGAATAAGCCCTTTCACAGTGATCCTTGAACATTATAGACTGCGCAGTTCCTCAAGCCAAGTTTTAAATAACTTTGCTTCACCAGAGTCTGATCAAATTAGGTAGGTGTCTGTTTGAGGAAAATCTGCCTAATAATCATTCCTTTTTATTTGCTTTTGTTTTGTAAAACTAGCCACACAAAACTGAAGCTTCCCAGATAAAGTTAAACAAAGCAGTGAGCTTACAGATTAGTTTGACTTTAAGTCTGCTGGTTTTGGCTTTGAACCAATCAATAGCTCTCCTTTTTGAGGAGATAAACATTGGGAAAAGTCTTTTTACAGTCTTCAATTAATAAACAAAGGCACAATTCCACTGTGAAAAATATGCTAACACACACACACAAAGTGTCCACAACTCTTTACTCCAACAGATAAGATTCCTGTGTGCATCCAAGTCACATTAAGTATTCATAAGAGCCTGCAGAGCAAGCTGGGAGTCTACTAGGCTTCATTCTCAGTTTGCAGGATCCCTACGCCATCCGTGATCTTATTTTATGTAGTCTCAGGCACAAGAAGTCAGTAATGAAAGATAAAAAGCTTTTACTGACAGGACTCTTTAGTCCATTAATGTGATTCCACATTGTTCTTCCAAGTTCACCTATAATTTCCCTCAAAAGTTACATACTTGTAGTCTCTTCGTGCTCAGCATCCCCAGAACAGAAAGTGCCTCTCTCAGGTAGTCATGGGCATCAAAAAACCAGCAGATGGACCTAGGGACCAGCTGCAGGACACTGTCCAGTGGTCCTGTCCACGCAAAGGGAAGGATATGGGTACAGACAGTTCTTGGGTCCTAGAGAGGGACAACACTCTTTCTTTGGGACAGAGACAAAACCTTCAGCTGCAACATGGTTTTAAGAAGATTTAGGTACGTAAAGTATCAGACACTCTGATTTCCAATTCATGCTTTTAGGACTACAGAAAGCACTTCGGCAGTTTGTTTCTCTGCACCATCATCCATCCTCCCCACCAGCTCCCCAGCTATCCTGACAAGGCAGGCAAGAACCACAGCTGTGAGCAAGGTTTTACTGACAAAAAGCCAGGGAGATGAACTATCCAACCACCCACCAGTTCAGAGGTGAAGCAGCATGCAGCCTGTCCTGTTCCCCAGGGACCATCACTCAGAATCATGTTCCTGCATCAGCAGCTGCCCAAACAGCTCTTACTGAGAGGCAAATCAAGAGAAAGCCAGTGACTCATCAAAATGAGAAGTCTGCCTGGTTCCCCATCTCTTTGCTGGAAATGCTACAATGTTCAGCCAGTTATTTTGACTGTTAACGTTTTTTAATTGGAGAAAACTCAGAGTCTCCAGTCCTCTTGGGAAGCTCACTGCACCGAAGTGTGAGAACTCTCAGAGCTTGGAAAACATTCAAGAGGCTCTCCTTGGCTCCACAAGTCCTACAACAAGTTAGTCTTGAGAGCAGAAAGGGAAAAATAGCCATCCTCAGTTGCAGCAATGTGGCATGAAAAAGCTACAGGTCTCTCCTTGCAACTCTCCATCTTCTCCAAAGCAGCTTTCCTCCTGGCCAAGTAAGGACATGATGTCTTGGGATGAAGCAACTCATTGCCTCTGTGGCCAAGAGTGAGGGTGGTGACTGCCTCCTCCCTCAGCCACATAGGAGGCTTTATATTCGGGGTGCCTGTGCTTTATGACTATTGCAGGCATAGAAACGCACCTGCCACCTCTGCCACCTCAGCTCTCCCTCCCAGGGAAGCACAGCTGGTCACCCCCATGGCATGGCGGCGCAGCGCCAACACAGGGAACTACCAGCACTGACAAAACACCATTGACATTTCCAGTCCCTCCAGGTGGCTAGTGGGAATACCCTGAACCACAGCTAGGAGCAGGTGTGGAACAAAAAGATAAAGGAGCTGGGAAAGTGCAGGCCAAGGAGCGTGGAAGCAGCAGTGCCATTCCTTCTCCTGCTGCCACAAGCACTGGCTTCTAGGCCATTTTCCTCCAAAAAGCAACATATATCCTGGAACTGGACCAACTGGATAAGCTCCAGGGCACAAGCTCTCAGACCACAAAGGCGAAAAAAAGCATTTAAGACCTGAAGCGTTCACCCTGGCCTAAGTGAAAGGCTCCCACCCCAGGGCTGCCGCTGTACATACAGCTTCTGTTGTCACCCCACAGGTAACAACAACTTCACTGTGTCCCAGACAGTGGCTTATTTATAAAGACTTATTTGCAAGGCTGTAAGAGACAGTTACTAGTTCCTGGTGAAACCAACTCTGGGAGGATGGGAAGAATAAAACAGTGTAGGATTCTCTACCTTTTGGGATTAAATATATACCATAACAGTCATGACTTCTAGCTGGCAGACAAACAGTTCTTTCTCCTCTTCCTCCCACCCTCCCCTATCACTCTGAAATCGAAACAAGCCATGTAAAGAGGTCTCACTTCAAGTTGCTGTAGCTGATCAGCCTACTCCCAAACTTGAATTTGTCCAGCAATCCTAATGTCCTTGCAAATTACTAGTGAATTCAACTTACAGTCAGGTTTTCTTTTGAACTATTGTGAGTCATAGAATGGTTAGATTTGGAAGGGACCTTAAAGATCATGGAATTCCAGCCCCCCTGCCATAGGCAGGGACACCTCCCACTAGAGCAGGTTGCTCAAAGCCCCATCCAGCCTGGCCTTGAACACTTCCAGGGATGGGGCAGCCACAACTTTAACACAAAGCTGGTACCTGATTTAGCCAACACAATAACAAACAAACAAAGAAAAAACTCCACAAAGGTGAGAAGAGAGCCTAGGAAGAGCTATGGCTGCACCCGTGCCTCGGTCACGAGACTACCTTGTCAGCACCCTCCCTTCCGCCACATCAAAAGCCGAGAAGCTGCGGAATTAAATTCATTTGGGAATAAAAAAAAATTAAAAAGCATTTGGTTGTTGCGAGGGTGGAAACAACCACCAGGTTATCAGATGGAAAGCTAAATATTTGGCTTGTGCAGAGCTCCCCCAGTGCTAAGTCAACACAACCTTTCAACTCAGGCACACACCCACCACCTGGCCCAGAGCTCAGGCTAGGCCCCGGGGCTGGGATGCAAAACCAGTTAGGAGGGAGGTCTCCCAAGCCAGCACATTTTCCAAGTCCTCACGACACACTGAGATTGCAATCCATTGAGATTCAGGGGAGACAGAAACCCCCCTGAAGGACAGCCCCGGGGTCCAGTAAAAAGGACAAGAGCTGTGCAGTGAATCACCGCCCCCAGGTGATGCACCAGCAAGACTGGCTTTTGCCCAGCGATGACTAAGAACCAAGAAAGTCCTCTGTAATAACAAAACCAACCCAGCAACACCAAGTCAGTGTGGGCTTTTCTGATACAGCACATCCCTGGCTGAAGCAGCCTCCATCTACCAGTCCACTACACAGACGTGCCAAAACCAACAGGCAAAAGTAGCAAGAAAAAGGCAAGAATTCACAAATGGCAGAAATACTGTATGACTCATCTTGGATATCTTCAGCAAGGAAGGATAGAGCTAAACAGACAGATAAGTAGGGAAAGTAAGGGTTTTAGCTAAAGACAAGGTGAAGGCAGTGCTTGCCATTTATAGCTGCCAGTGTTCTTCCAATACCCACGGACAAAAATGGGAGCAGGAAAGAAAAGTTTTCCAGGAAAAGCCTCTCCAGGTTAAAGCGCGGTAAGCTCAGTTTAGCTCAGTTTGCTTTTTAAGGATAGGACATAAATTTAAGTTCTTAATACCTTAGGCTAAGTGAATTATCCAAGAGATTAAAAAAGCAATTTTTAAAAGTGGAGAGGGATTTCTAACCCGAACCCTACACATTCCTTAAAAAATCCCCTGAAAGATCTTAATTTAGGGGCTGCAAGGAAGAGATTTCCAGAGGCACGCAGGCAATGCAGTCCTCTTCAGAACACAGATGAGTTCAAGTTTTTGTGAACTGGAGGAAAAAAATATATACACACAGTAAGCACTCTTAATGAAACCCCGGCGAGTACAAGAACAAAGCTGCGATTCCTGCAGTAATAAAATAATACCTAATAACCATATAATTACCTTGTGCAACTAACAAGGAGGTCAAAGTAAACGGCTTAGTAAAACTTTAATGAATGATTACAAATTTTTATGAATGAAGACAAGTGAAATTATGTTCCAAAAAACAGTGGGGGGAGAAATAAAAAGACCCAAACAAACCGACAAACCCTCAAGACAAGATCCTCAGGACTGTATCAGCAGCTACAAGTGGCTGATAACGTGCTTCTCACCAAGACAACAGTATCTATTGCACAGTTAGCAAGACATTAACATTTTCTTTGGCTTCTTCTGATGCAAAGAGCAACACTCACAGCCAACTCTGGATCTGGGAATAAAGAAGGCATTGGCTTGTTCCGGGTGTGAGAACAAGACAGAATTGCAAAGCTGAGCTTTTCCAGCAGCAGAGGGAAATGCAGGCCTGACCACTTGGGTCATGGTCTATTTTGGTCCTATGGTTCCCATGCTTCTAAATCATGTGGGGAAAGGGACAGACGGTGAGTCCAGCATCATCCACAGCAAGAGGCTCAAACTAAAGAGTTGGTGGGAATTACTGAGCTGGATGTAGGGTTCTCAAAGACAACCTGTGCTGTCGTCTGAAACTCAGGAGAGTTTCAGCTTCAGAACCCAAACAGGATTGAAGTACAGAACAACACAAAAAGTTTTAAGCTCCAGCTTCACATACCTATTACTGATAGAAACAAAAGTTCAGTTTAGAAGGGGACACTGGTTGGGAAGTAATGCTAAGTTACAAGGACAATGTATTAGCAGACTCAACACGGGCAAAGCTATTAAAGCTGGCTGTTAATACCATTTATCAACACACACTCCTGAGTACATCTTGCAGCAAAGCTCTTCAGTAAACACTATGCACAGGCACAGCACTGCTAAAACACAGCCACTGATCACCCTCTATTACACTGTGCAACATACATCAACTGGGAAAGGAGAGGAATTTTGGCTATGGCCACTGACATTTTCTTTTTTAACTGATCAGGGCAAACGCACAGCAAAACAGATTACAACGGGGAAGGGGGAGGAGAAAAGATGTTCTTACCTTAAAAGCTCATCTTACAATCTGCAGCCAAGCAAGCCACCAACATACGCATTCTCCTCCCAACCCTGAATATATACATATGGTCTAATGGCCTGAGTACAGGACCACAAGCCAGGAACTCTTATGCTTTTTAATCTTCTCTCTTCAACTGACTTCCAGGGAAGTTATTTTACTGTTTCAGACCTCAATTTCCTTATCCTGAGCAGGATAAACTGTTCAGCAAGTACTTTTCCCAAGGGTCTCTGTGCATAGTAGTGAATATTTTTACAGTATTATTTTAGTGCTTTAGACAAGCTTTTTTAAAAACAAACAGAGGCAGTTTTCCTGCTGTTTTTGCTCCGCTGCCAATCCCTATGTTTAATTTAACGGAGATCAGCCATGATGACAAATCGTAGGGAGTCACTACAGTTTTTCTATTTTGTCCTCACATCGCTAAAAATAAGGCAGGCATCTGCCATCTGTAGCAATGAGTCTGAAGGCATGGAGTAGAACACAAGGAAGAAACACTTCCTTGAGCCTTATAACAAGTCATCACACTGGGATTCATATCAGAAATCATATACAGAATCATATACAATGATTTACATACGTCTGACACTGTACAAAAGCAAAATTATTGCAGGGAATTTCAAATAAATTAATTCTAAATAAATAAAGTAACTTGCATAAATCACAAGTTTGCATTAAAATATAAAACACTTACGAGAATACACGAAGTCCCTTATACTTGCCTCTTAAATAACAGGTACTGGTATGCAAGTTCCCTGCAAAATGGTTAGAGTCTCTAATTCAATTTCTATTGTTTTGGTAGATGGCACTCAGCCCTTCATGCAACCATTTACAGAGCAACTAATCCAGCAGATCGGGAAAATGCAACAGGATACATTAATCCCTGATATAATTAATTATACCAAGACAGATTTAGCTCTCTGAATCTGCATATACGCTCCCTTCTAAGCATTTTGGGCCGCAGATGCCCAACAACAAGTCTGCTTTAAACCAACCACTTCAAGCCCACCAGCATAGGTGGGTGCTGCCACACAACTGTAGCCAGCATGGCTTTTCTGACCAGCTTGTGTAATACTCACTTCCCACCAGAAGTCTTGTTTTCCGCTTGCAACACATTCAGCCCAAAAAGTCAAAAAAAGTTTGGAAATGACCCTCCCAACAACTACACCCCATGAAGAATGGCAGGAAATCTTTCAGGCGAGTTTGTGATAGCTCATGAGCAATTTGCCCAAGTCATACAGCTACTGGAGATTTGGCTCTGATTTTAAAAATCCACCTGCTAAGAGCTGCACCTCATATCTAAGTGTGGTAGGGTTAGAAATAAATGGATTAAAGTTTCCATCAGTACAAGAGACGCACTGTGTTTAGGTGAACAAAGAGGAGGAGAACACTAATTTCATGGCACTGCCCATTAGCATGACGTGCCAAACTCTGCAGCCAGAGAGCAGATTAAGGAGAAGGCAGAGAGAACGGAGCAAGGAGAACAAAAATTGGGCCTCAAAAAGTAAAGTATGTATAACAGACTATCACACTGCACAATTAAGCATGAGAGATCAAGTATTTAAGTAGATTTTGCAAGCCAAATTCAACCCTCGTCTGTATTTCTCAGTCCATAAACATGCCAGGATACAAAATTTCACAATGGGCAAACAAAAGAATGGTTGGAAATCAGTAATATTTTTAAGATCAAAAGTTCTAATAGTAAAGAAATTCAGCCAAATCTCTGATTTTCACTAGTGCTAAAAAGCACATATCTCTCTGTATTGACAAAATATCTCTTCCATAAATCAAGAGTACGAATCCAACCCCTCCAATTCAAGAGTTTCCCATCCATAAACTAAAAACTGAACAGCATGCTTGCAACTACCCAAAGAAAACTTTTTCCAGGATTTCAGAGGTACAGGAAAAGCAACACGACCAAGGAGTAGGACAGTCTCAGAATCAGTACTATCTTGTTGCTTTGCACCATATCCATCTTTAGGTGCTGTAACTCTATATAGAGTTGTACTGAGTGGCCTGACTGGCTTCTGCACTGAACACTTCTGGAAATTGGATGCCACCTTAACAAACATTTCTAGCATATATTCTCTTGCTGTGTTCTCAAACATCCAGATTTGATGCCTGTAGAAGAAAAAAAAAAGTTAGTTTTATGATATCCAGACTTGACTCGCCCGAGTGAATTTACTACAGAGATGCTTTCAGGGAAAGATTCGCGTTCAGTGCTGCTCAAACCCAAAACCAGCAGAAATGGGGGTTGTGGGGTTTTCCCCCTCAAGTGGGGGGAAATACTACACAATTTAATTCCCTCTCTAAAATTTTAGACTAAAAAAGTATAGCCAAAAAGTGATTAGGCCTGTCTGCTTTTGTGTAATACGTAACAGTAGAAGTATATTGGTGATGTTATGTCAGCATAAATATTCCTATTATAGGTAGGCACTAAGATGAGAATAGCTTTATTTCCTTAGCTACTGCAGGATGCCATTAGTGTCTCTATAAAAATAGTAATTAAGCAAGGTGCTAACCATTGCAAGTAGTTTTCAAAAGAATGTACCATCTTACAAGTAGAATAGAAACATACTCTGCAGAAGTAGGAAGCAAAACGTTTTATCCCCATTTTACAGTCAGGAAGATAGTGAAAAATAAAAGCAAAGTGAAAAATAACAATAAAAGGCCTGCCTCTTCTAAATTATCCATGATTTTGAATGCTCAGGTTGAGGCAATATAGATACCTCTATCAGTAGGAATGTGAAGACACCCAAACCTGAAAACTTTGGTCTAAAATGCTTGCAAACACTAAGTTTGCAAAGAGACAGCCAGAATGACCTGTGCAGGAGGCACGCAGACCCCTGTGGTCTTCAGGTTAGGAGCACACAACACAATGGACACTGTTAACTGGGAAAGTGGTATTATCCGAGCTCCTCAGTCCTTCCAAACGAACCACATCTGGACAGCATTCCCACCCTACGTGCTGCTTTGCACTGCAAAAGCCCAGTCAAAGACATTCAGAAACAAGGAGCGGCTGCACCTACACCCAAAGAACTTCCCAGTAGAAGGGACAAAATAGAGGGAGTGAAGCTTCAGCCCTACTCCCACAGAGGTCAACATTCCTGGCTCCAGTGGGCCAACTTTTTACCAGTAGAGCATCATCTGATCACGATACCATACGCCTTGGGCTGGAGGAGCTGGCACTCCAGAGGAGCAGCTGGAAGGAGAAATGAGCACCAGAAACAAAGCCACTCCAGTGCCAGGAGGTGAGCAAAACAGCAAACTGGGGTTAAATGACTGCTTTAAAAGTTCTGCTCTGCTCTTGACGCTCTGGAACCAAGCCATTCCAGTCCCATCCCCATACTACCATACCCATCTCCCAGAAAATTTCTTCTGATCACCCCGAGTTAACAGACCTCAGTTGACTATAGAACAGATGCCTTGTCTCCAAAAACTTTACAACTCACTGCTTTGGAATACAGACATTTCATTCCTTTACTTACAATGGTAACAGATGCCAGTGATATGAGGGGCACGTTATTCATGATGAAAAAGCATGCACGAGAGCCATCGTACGCTGCAAACAAAGCTGCCTCTGTTTGAGCTACGCATTTGTGTGTTAAAATGATGCTGGTGTGGTGAAGGAGCTACCTCTTCTAACAAGGAAAACCACAGTCGCTGGGTTAACTGCTGTGCTATGTAACAGAGGACAACTGATAACCCTGTCTCCTCAGTGGTACAAAAGAGAACAGCCATAGGGATGTGCACCCCCATCCATCCTGAGACCGGTACCTTCTGGCAGGTTAGATTTGCCTGGGCACGCAGATGACTACCTCAGCTCTCCATCTTCCACAGGACGGTGTCCTCTCCTACCTCCTTTGTAGGGCTGTTTACCTTCTAAAAACCCAAGGCAAACCTCCCGGCCACCCCACACCAACCTCCTCGCTGTTAACCCCCCACCTCTCAGCGTCCTGCTCGGACCTCCTGCTTCCAGCCCTGTGGAAATGCCTCAAACGA
>VZRU01000268.1:325-15541 GCA_013398155.1 Pedionomus torquatus
GTCCCACCTTTCCCTGGAGCAGATAAAAGCGGTGGGAGGTGTGCGGGGGCCTTGTTTAGCCAAGGCTGCCTCCCTGTTTGACTTGCGCTCCTGCGGGAGCGGTCCTTTCTTCCGGGAGGATGTTTGCATTCGCTTCGGAGTTGAAGTCCAAGCCGGAGCCCCGGTTCTGCGCTGTGACAGCCCGGGGGGGTGGGGGTGGGACATGCTGCGGTGGGACAGGTCGCCTCCGAGAGAGGGAGATGTTGGTGGGGCTCGGGGCAGAGCAGCAGGAGCTGGGCAGGGGTTCTCCAGACCTGGAACAGGGATATGGACCCCCGAGGAAAATGGGTGCGTCAAGTACCGGTGACCTGAGCGCTCCTTTGTTGGGGTGATGATAGTTTTTCTAAAATGCTCGTGATGTCACCCAAATGAATCTCTACAAAGTAAGTCCCGGCGCTTAATCACTTTCTGATTTTGCTTGGAGCGTTATTTCCCACGGGTTTTGGTGTGGGAGGGTGAAAGTCTGCACCATGAGCTGAGATGTGATTTTTGGAGTGTCTTTGCTGAAAACCATCCCCGTTTTCCTCACAGTCGGACGGGGTTAGAGCCTGGCTGTAATTAAGCACGGTGTCTGTCTGTCAGAACTTCTGTGCTTTTGAGCAGCCTGGCTGGTGAACGCTTGCACAGCTTCTCGATAGAGCATTCTCTGGGTGTGGTACGGTAAGCTTAATAAGTGTTTTTAGTTAAACAGATAAATAGCACCGATAGTTGTTGTATAAGCAATAGTTAATAGACTTGAAAACTGTTTAGGATTGTCTTTATTTCTTTAAAAGCTAGCAGGATTTACCAGTGAAAGGGAAAAGCTAATATTAACGACGGGAAAGCTAATATTGAGTGCTTTCAGGGAGCTGATATTCTTTGAACTAGCTTAGGTCCCAGTTTTGTTGCTGAGCCTGTGTTTTAGGGTTAGGTTTCTGCTGAGGTGAGACTGTTTTCAGCTTAGCACTGTATTTATTTTAAAGGCTGTGTGACTTGAGGGGCTTCCTCATTCATTTAATACCGGTGGTCTTAGGAAAAAAGGATTTCATAAAGCTATCATTGATTTTATTTGATTTTTCACTTTACTTCAAAAGCAAATTTGATGGGTCTTCTGAATAATTATATAAAAATTAATGAAAATTAAAAAAATCTTTTTGAAAGGTTATTATTCTTCAATCTAAATTACTCTTCAAGATTGTAACTGCCTCTTTTTCACATGGTGTCTAGTTTGGTGTCTAACCACATGACGGGTTAGGAATAGCTGATGTAGGAAGACAGTTACCTTTTTTTGGAAGTCTGTCTCCTTGCTTAGGTATTTTTGTACTTTAATATTGTGCAGGAGATTGAAGTGAAAGCATTAATAGCACAAATGAAAGATGAGAACAGGGTTTTGTAGCAGTACACTGATTGGCACATTGAGAACCTGAAGGAAATGTTCCTTAAACACTGCATTTTAATGAATTTCAGTTTTGAGGGTGATTGCAATTGGAAGATTAATCTTTCTATAACCAAAGTGCTTGATTACATTTTGGAGGCTCTGCTCACTTTTGGGAAAGTGGAGAGGAAATAGCAGAACACTGATTCAGGACTTGGTAACTTCAAAATGTAAGTTTTTCCTGCCTTTTAGACCTGAATCCTGTCGGGAGGAATACGCCCCGTTATGCGCTGCTGGTTTCTTCTTAATGCTTTAGCGTGCAGCTGCTTGTGCCCAAGAACTTGGTTGTGTCTGAGTAAAGGTGTGTCCTTATATTGTGCCACAGTTTACTTTTAACTGCCGATGTACAGGGCCTTATCTGTGTTGAACACGCTGAACGTTCGGAAGTACTGACTTAAGTGTCTAATACTCTTTGCTAGCAGGTTAATTTTGTTATTCTTGTACTGCTGCTCTCATACATAACAGCATGCAATGCTGATGAAATAATACACACACATGGTATAATATACAGTTTTTTAAATTACTGTAAATCTGCTGATGCTATTTTACGTGTCCTTTATTTTCTAGCTGTAGGACTGCATAAACAGATAGACAGTTGTGAGAAGGCTCCTTGTGAAGCTCTAGGGCTAGAAGTACTAGGCGTTTCTGGAAATGTTAGGCATGGATGGCTTCATTGGATCAACAGCTAAATCTTTTATATGAAATTTGAGTTAGTCTTTAAAAATGGTCTCTGCACGTCTTTAGAGGAAGATTAGTATAAATACAATTGTAAGATATAGACGTAGGTATTTAAAATGGATAGTAAGTGAAGAGAAATTAGGATTTGTCACAGAATTTTAGAACTCCAGCATCAAAAGATGGTGCAGCAGCATAACTTCAGGCCATAATAGAACAATTTATGAGAAACTAACTGAAAAGTTGTGTGTTGATTCTGTTTAAATTATTTTCAGGCTTCAGAGTATGTCATGTACTTGCTTTTTGCCTCTAGTCTGATAATTGCAGCATATTTTGACAGTTGACCTTTTACTTATGGAAGCAGTATTATAGGTGAGATATTGGTGGCCTCAGCACAGAGTATGCTGGTCCTGCAGAAGTGGGGCTGGTGGGCTTCTGCCTGGCCCTTGCTTTCACAGCTTCTGTTGCTAGACTTATGTTGATGATAAAATAGATAAACCATAAAAATATTGTGAAATATCCTGGGAGGGTTTTATTGTGGGGGAATGGTCTGGGGCGTAGGCAGCATTTTAATTTTAATGTCGTTTCAATTAATTATCAGCGTTTGTCATGTATTTCCATGTTTACAGACCATTGAAAATAAACAAAAGCCAGCCTATACTGCGTAGCAAAATTCCTAAATTATGATTGAGAAGAGCATATTTATTTGACTTTTAACCTGGTGAAGTATGTTAAAGCCCTCAGCCTGTGAAGCTTGTTTAAAATTGAGAAGTAAAGTTTGGAATTTACATAGTATCCTTAATAAAAAACACGAAATTTGTATAGTACCTGTAAATGGTCAGCTAGAGAAACACTGTAGAGAACATTGCAGTTCCTGTGAAATACCTCCCTGCATATGAAGTTGTGTGCAAATGAGGAGCCTGGTTCCTTTTTGAAGTTCTTATGGTTCCATTTTTGAAGAGGTGAAATAAATGTCACGGAAGCAGGACGTGGTGTGCTTGAGCAACCTTGTGCGTTTGGGAAGCGTATCAGTAAAAGGACTGAGTGTACAGTAGCTCAGCCCATGCTGTCCGTCCAGTTCTAGCCACGCTTTGGTGAGGTCTCCAATTCAGAGAGAAATTAAGAGATACTATTAGAAATAACCTGCTTTATCTGCAGGAGGGCGTGAGGCAGATGTCTACAGTTTGAGGGATTATGGATGTGCGCTGCAAGCATTATTATCACAGGTGCTCAATAGGTAGGATATCTGTAAGATACTGGGGGCTATAAGCCTGGGATATTACTCACAGGTTGAGTCTTAATTGCTGCCTCTTATTTCCTCTCCTGGTTCTGCAGATTTGCTCTGCCAGGAACAGATAATGCAGGTCCTTTTTGCCCCTCGAAAGATGCGTTGGTGTTTGAGGCCCTGCATTGTGGAAAGCCTCGCTTCCAAGCTTCATCTTGAGAAAAGGAGTAAAATAGAATACTTTCTGATAGAAACTGTCTCAATTTGAGTTTATTTTGCTGAGTCATCACATGAAATTTGGTGGTTGGAATCTTCTCTGTGCCTCCATCATTTTTTTTTGCAGTGTGTTTTCATGGTTTAAAAAAGAATACCAACAACACGCCAGTCTCGTATCCTTTTCTGAAAGCTTTCATGTACTGACAATCTACCTTTAGTTGTTTCATTGAATAATTAGCTTATTTCTTGGGTTTCCTTGCTAATTTCTATGCTTTTTTTAAAGAGAACATTCAGTTGCTTTCCCCATCATGAGTGGATTATTTTGTAACAGGAAAGAAAGATGCACGTACGTGCTAAAGATAGGCTATAGTCTCAGAATTTCTGCGTTTAGTTTTTAAATTGTACAGATGTATGGAAATTGTCTTTGTATTAAGCTTCAAAGTGTCTCATTCACCTGAGTTTCCAGTCGTCGTATTGTCATAGAAGAAGTCTGTGCTTGGCCATGTCAAACTGCGCAACCTTCAGGCCAGTTTAATATTCTGTAGAGGACTAGAAAGGTAGTGTTGCCTTGTTATCGGTATAGATAGATTTAACATGATTTTTAGCTTGCATGTGGATGGCATCTCTATTAGCCCAGGGCTCTGAACAGGCAGTTGTGACCATATTGTGCTGCTTTGGAGCAGATGTCCCCAGCTGTGATGAGGGTTGTAGCTCATAACGTGATTTGATTTGAGGTGCAGACTGGTCCACCACCACCTGGGTGGCAGTTATGGTGGGGGAAAAAAAAGAGTTTGTGAAGGTTTACCTTGCATTAATGCAATTGTACCAGTATATGATAGGTAACTTGTGGTGATGCTGAGGCTCATTCAGGCTGCCCCTGTGGTTTTGCATGGTTAAAATAGGTCACTGTATAGCCCATATAGTTACTGAAATTACTGATATTAAGCTTAGTGCAGAAAAAGATGCAAAGCCAAACTTGCTACGTTTACAGAACTAGTACAACATTTTCATGAATTTCAATAAGTAGAAGGTGTTTAACATTGTGGTTTTGTAGTCTTCTCTTGTATTTTGAGAAAGCGAACTCTGAATTTTGACACTGTTACCAAGTTGTTAAATGCTTGTATCTGTGAATTTGATTAGGATTTCTGAATTATGCAGTATTTTGTCCCTTCAGATGAACCAAAACCGGGAGAGCTTGCTGAGATATATCAGAGTAGAGATTGCAGCCTCTTATTTGTTGACCTTTTTTGCCTTGTCAGTTCCTATGTTCTTAATAGGACACTGGTGTCCTTCTGGCATGTGAAAAGCTGCCTTTCCACCATCTAATTCTGTGCTAATGAGTCAGAAAAGAGAATGAAGAACTAAAAATTTGTGAAATAGCAGTACTTCGGTACACCAAAACAAGCCCATCATGTTAGGAAGATGTTCGGTGCTTGTTTTCATAAGGGATGAAGATAAAATTGCATTGACGCATAAGTGTAACTCAGGATATTAGATTTATGTCACTCAAATTATCTGGAGTCTACTTTGTGGATTATTAGTTTTGCTTCAAATTATTTTACCATTTGACATTTTACTTCATTGCTGCTTGTCCCTGTTGCAGACCTCAGTGGTTTAGATACAGCTGTAGTAGGAATATATTTGTGTTTGTTCCAGAAGTCCTGTGGCAGTGATGGGTCAAATAGTGACTCAGAACCCTTATCATATGTGGAATGAGAGCGAGAAAAAATTATTTACTTCTTCTACAATGACAGCTATTCCTAGGGAATTTAACTTGTTGGATGAGTATGGATATTATTGCATGTTGTAGCCAGCTTTATCTTTTGTTTGTTCCATACTTGTACCGATAAGGGAGATCTTGAAACTTTTTTTTTCGTGTTTTCTGGGATCTGGTGGGATCTCAATGAGGCAAAGTATTTTGCTTGCTAATCACACAGCAGAAGATAAGGAAACTATCACACGTTTATATTGCTGTATAACAATTTCTAAAAGAGACCATTGGACTTTTCATATCCTGTTTTATTCTGTGTTGCTTGTAACGAACTCACTTAAAAGTCCTCATATTGAGGTGACCGAACAGATCTACAAGATACTCTAGTTCTCTCTTACCTAAATAAGAATTGCTTTCCTGTAGATTTGTTGGCAGTTATTTGTTGCAGATGCTTTGATATTGTGAAGGCAGTATTGAAAAAGGAAAAAAAAGACAACACCCAGAAACCTCAAACCAGCACAAACTCAAAATTTTTGATAGCACTGAGCTCTTGCCACCAAATAAGGATGAGATATGTCGTGAGAGGGAAACATATTTAAAGGTGAAAGCTCATCTTTATAATTGAGAATGAACAAAACCCAACAAACAGAGGGAGAAGAAAATTTGTTTGAGCTTCTACTAAGCACCCCCACCTGTAAGTTCACACTGAAGCTGTCTTAGCTGGGTTTCTTACTGCAGCCTCCTTAATTTTGGGAGGACCCTGGGACCCTAAAGGAGAGCTAAGCATTATGGGGTTAAGAGACAAGGGAAGACTGAATTTGTTATTGTACATAGTGTAATTACAGTGAAGCTACCTTATTAGATAAGAAAATGTAGCAAGATTTTGAATAATATGTTCTTAAGAGGTTGGGTTCTGTCACTTGAGGGTGATTTGCTATCATTCCAAAAACGCAAAGGTCCCAACTCGGTATGAAGAAGGCCAGACACAAGAAACTAAATAACGTGGTGGTCAATGCTTGCTTTATCCTGGCACTGTCAAAGATAAATTCACAGACCTAAGGACGTTGTCATGTTCTATTACTGGAGGTTGAAGAGAGATGTAGCTGGGTTCACATCTAAGCTGTGGTGTTACAAGGAGTAATGCTAAAATGGGCTCTTGACAAGTTAAGACCATTTTGAGGAAGGACTGAAAATACATTCTGCAGCTGTTAGAGGAAGAAACAGAAGACGTGCGAGGCATAACAGACTAGCAAGAGATATGGACCAACTTGTCCCTTGTTACATCAGCAAGAGCGAGAGGTGGTATCGTAGAGCAGATTCCAGTATCTGCTTCTGCTGCTGAGGGGGCTGGAACTGTGATTTTTCTTTCTTTCTTCCTTCTTTGCCAACTTTCTTTGAACTTGGACGGCTGTGTCAAACTGCTACAACCTTTCTGGTTGCTGACAGAGAGGAGGAACGTCTGCTTCCTCTTGCTGTGTTGTTTACTCTTTCTTTGTTCCTTCATTGACATGCTTTACCTGTCAGAAATGTTCTGAAGCGTGTGCTCTGCAAATGGGCAGGTTTGTGAAACTGGTGTTTGGGCTCTGCTCAGAACGAAATTAGTAAGACATTTAAAATTTCTTGGTGGAGATCGCTTACACTAGAAGCTGGAGTGATCCTTGTGCATCTTTGTAAACAAAAAAGACAAGGTTTGTAATTGAGATGATGTGTTAGTATAAAGGTATTAAATTATTTCCCAAAGGATGTTTGCTTAAATCCTTGAGTTTAACTTCTAAACACCTCACCTGAAGGATTTACTACATTCCATGTTTAGCTAATTATTTCCGAGTTAACAATTCAGTATGACTGTGGTTATTCAGAAGAAATGGAATTGAAGGACCTTTTGTTTTGTTTTGTTAAAAAGAGAGATGCAGAACTGTATTCGGTGTTTCAGCTGTGAAATAGTTACAGCTAATTAACATTTGACTTCCTTTTCCTCACCAGTGTGTTCTAAGTTTGCATATTGGTCTTAAAATAGTACTTTATTCTTCTGTAATTTAAAAAAAAAAAAAAAATCAGGATGTCTATGGTGATTATGCTTAGAAGTGTGTACAGTTATAAGTAGGGTTTTTTCCTACCTTAAAAGTGCTATCACTGTCCCTGCTAATCTCTTGAAATTATACTCGGTGAAGAAGTTGTGTTGGGTGAGAGGCTTTGTAGTAACCAGCAAACCTGATACCTCATCCCAATACGTTCAGATATAGTGCAGGGAATGATTTCACATCACTTGACTGTCCTGAATTCACGCAGCATTTGAATACTGATAGATGAATGGCTTTAAGGACTTTTTGGTAGTTGAAAAGTTATAAGGCCTTGAAAAAAATTACTGGTTCCTCACCAAGGAGTAAGTTTTCCTGGCTAACAGTAGATTTGGAAAGTGAAGGGGGGATGTTCCCAGAAAGAATTCTAAATGGCAGCCACCAGACTCTTTGCTGTTCTGTTTTTTTCACTGTGAGAGTATTGGAAATGCATCAAAATGCCGTCTTGCTGTCTGACTTATTTGTCTCTTGGCTACCGTAGGTATGCTACCGTTTAATTTTAGTTCTTCCTGTGAGGCGGTGCACTCTTCTGGGCATTTTGCATGTAATTTATACCATTACAACAAAGAAAGTTGCATTTTAGGAACATACGGTATACCTGTCGCCATGGGTAGATTGTCTGATTTGTTCTAGGATCTCATTTAACAAGATGTTAGTCTAGTATTTTCACAGAGTGCAGCTGAGTTTTGCTTTTTACTGATGCGTGTTCCCACAAAATTTGTAAAAGCTTGTTTATTTCTAAGACTTCTGCTTTCCGTGCCTTCTGCTTCCCTCTTAAATTAGTGTGAAAACCCCTCTTCTTGATAAAGTTTCTTAGAGTTCATCACTGAAGTGTGATCAACTAAGCTTCTTTTTGTAAGAAAGGANAACCCTAAAACTGAAACTTGATAAAGTTTCTTAGAGTCCATCACTGATGTGTGATCAACTAAGCTTCTTTTTGTAAGAAAGGATGCTGAAAATCTTGTCATAGAATCCCTGCCACCCAAAAGACCAAAATACTCAACTGTCTTTACATGTAACTGCTGCCTATGATGGAAGAATCCCGCCTTGCTAGTTAATATGAATGAGTTTCTTGAATATTTTTGTTCTGCTGGGCTTCTTGGCTAACTCAGTAACCTTCTTTTTCAGTACCAAGATAAGGAGGAAGTTGTTTTATGGATGAATACAGTAGGACCCTACCACAATCGCCAAGAAACGTACAAATACTTCTCACTTCCTTTCTGCGTGGGATCAAAAAAAAGCATCAGCCATTACCATGAAACCCTAGGAGAAGCACTTCAAGGGGTGGAATTGGAATTTAGTGGTCTTGACATCAAATTTAAAGGTAAGCAATTGAAAGCGCAGTTATAGATGAAAAAAAAAAAAAAAAGAAAGAAACACAAACCCTTAAAACTTGATTTTTGAACACGAAGGACTGAAAGCTTGCTGCTGGTAGCAACTGAGTGTATTTCAGATTGTTTTCTGAAACACCCTGCAAGGTTGTCTGCTGCCGTGGGCTTTTCAGTTCACAGTAAAATTGTCATCTGGGTGCCCTTTAAGGAAGATTCTCGCAGCAGATGCATGCTTCTCAAATAACTGATTACATTTTATAAAGTAAAACTAAGCTTCCTGCATATGAAAAAAAGGCTGCACTTACTGGAATTTTTAGTTCTGAAGATACGATTTTTTCCAGTGATGTCGAATACTTTGCAGAAGGAAAGGAATAATAAGAGCTCAACATCTCAAAGTTCTACCTAAACGCAAAATTGATTATTGTACCCTGGTTACTGTCTAGTTTAAAATACCTTTGACAAGTATCTTTTTATTAGTGGCTCTGACTCTTCATATGCCGGTCTGGATGGAGCCAATCGGTTTTTTTTTTCCTTTTTTTTTCTGCCCTTTTTCTCATGCTGTTCCAGAGATGACATTGAGCTTCTCTTAGAAATGCTTTTCTTGGTGTTTGGGGCTGAGTCTTTTATTGCATAATTTCTGTGTATGCGTTCTTTGACACCCAGAGTATCTGTAACTGGTAGTTGCAGAGCTGCTTTTCATGTCTGTATTGAACTGTAACATTTATATATTTAAACCAGTTTGGGTTTCTGTGTATATGTTTGTTGGTTTTTTTCCCTAGAGGGCTACAATTCATTGCCTCACTATTGCTTAACTAGATAGAGGACTTAAGCACAGTGTCTCTCATCTTAGCATTTGAAGTCACATTTTCTGAAAGTTGCAAAAGTTTTATCCAGAACTGGACATCTGCAAAATAAGAGACACGATAATGTTTATTTTATAAGTAGGATAAGTGGAATAAAAATAGTAAGCTTGTTAAAAGCATGATTCTTCATAAATTTTTAAGTTGCATAGGGGGTAGCATCTCTGCATTAAAGGAATTTGGAGTTGAATCTTTCCTCTTAAGAAAAGAACTGTGCTTGCACAGACACTGGAAAACAGTCCTGCTACTAGTTCGCAAGCCTGCTGAAAATTATATTCAATATGGGAGAAATAGTTTTCCTGTGGAACTTCATAGAATATGCTCAGAAACGCAAATGGAAGGAACAGCGAAGGCAACTGGCAGCGCTTCAACACGGCTGTGAAGATCAAGTAAAACTTTGTCAGAATGTGGGAATATTCTGCCAGTTATATGTGTAATTTTTACTTCCTTTAATTGCCCCGTCTTTACGAAGAGATCTTGTTATTCCAGTGACAATTGTACTCACTAGATGCAGCACCAAATCGAAGAGAATGGAAGGTTTGAGTTAATGTTTACTTTTATGAAGTGTCCTATTCCCAGATTTATTTTCTGAAGATTCTGTAGCTACTTTATTCCCGTATCATATAAAATTTTTGCTAGATCAAGTGTTTCGTTTTGTGACTGGGAACACTGAACAGATTGTGCTGGTCTGGAGCTCATTTTTCAGCAGTTCCATCCTGGATCTGCCCTTCTGCTTATTGACCTGGAGGTAGTAATTTAGTAATCTGCTTTTATAGTGGAAGTGTTGAGGTGAGTCAGTCCATCTCCTTCCCTCGATATCAACATCAGGAACTGGATGAAGAGCTTGAGAAATTCTCTTTTTTAGGGCTCCAAAAAAGCTAGAGCCTCTCTTGTGCCAGAAGTATGTGCAGTAATTGAGCTGATTTAGGCTTGTGAAGTATATTAATGTTATTATTCCTAAAATAACATGAGATAGATGAAACTTGTGGTTTATCTTCTGTCTCCTCTTGTGACCACTGTGTTGTCTGAAATCAGATGTAGTTTAGCTTTCCAGAGTGTTTGCAGCCATTTCTGAGGGAAATATGCAGAATCAGAGCATTGGACAAATCCATTCTTCTGTGAATATACTCTGAAATTCTTTAGTGAAATATTCTAATACTGGAGAAATTAGTTTCTGTATTGGTAATTATTTATTCTAACAGAAAAAAAGGTAGTTAACAACTTTTTTTCTTAAACAAAAATAAATACAACTTGGGTAATACTGAACCTCAAGCTCCTCAGTAGATAGAAACTGGTACCAACTCCTATTTGGCTCAGAGAAGCCTTTTGGATTTCAGAATTACAGGGAGCCAAAGTCATCCCAGACTAACAGGAATTCAGAGTGGTACAAAACTGTAGTCATTTTTGTACTTTGTGATTGTTTTGGGTTTGATTATGTCCCTGATGCATTAGTTTGTTGTCTTCTGTAGTTGTTTACAACAGGTGAACCTGTTTTCGTTAAGTCTTATTTTTAGTTAGGAGTTTTAGATTCTGATTCACAACTGCTTCTACTGATGTTTTGACACAGAAAGCTTTAGATTTTTCTCTGTTACAAGTGTTATTTGTTGTGGAAAATTGAGTGCAGTTTGTTCAGGGTTTAAGGTCTAGTCTTCCAATCATACTATTTTTTTTTTCAGGTGCCTTTTTGCACCTCCAGTTGCTTTCCCAGTACATACTGGGTATATAGTTGCTATATTGGGGTATATTCTTCCAGACAGACTGGTCATGACAGTCTGAAGAGTAGAAGATACAAAAACAGTAGAAGATCTCAAAAAGAATCGTGTGTGTATGGCTTGTAAGTACAGGTTGATGTCCTGGTACATTTCTCAGCATGTGGGGAATTCCACTTCATCCATGTCCTTGGTTGCTTTTTAATGATTTATTTTTCATTATTATTAGCACATTGGTGTGCTCTGCATAGATTGATGACGTGTATTGGACCTGCAGGAGGGTTAACTCCTGACCAAAGTGGCTGCAGGTCAGATGTTTTCTCTAAAGCAGATGGTACACAGTAGTTGGTTGATGACTAAATATGTGTACATGATCTGGGAAGCTGTCCATGTGCACTTCTAGTTTGTTCCACTTACAGTCTGTGTCCTCTGCATAAAAGATGAAGGCAATAATCTCTTTGCTGGTAGTTGGCATCCAGCAGCTTCTCTGTCAGGAGGTGCTGTAGTCTTTCTAGCAGTAGATCCATGAAGTGAAATCTGAATTGGAGTCAACTCTATTTCACTATCTTTAATATGCTATTGAAAGTTTTAAAATACCCTTTTTACAAAAATAAAAATTAAAATACCCTTTAAAATACCCTTTTTTTAGAGTAAAAACTATAAATTGTAACAAGTATAAATTAATTTAATGGTAGATCTTGTTCTTGGCTAAAGTAGTGTTCACTTTTTTTTTAAAAAGAAAGTAACTGGATTGTATCAGTGAAATTGATTTCTGGTTTTTTTTTTCTAATTTATCAATTTTACCGTTACAATTTAGCCATGCTCCCACCTTTGTACCAGTGATCCACAAGTTACTGCAATGAAATTGAAACGGTTGTTGGTAATTTGTGATTGTTTTTTTTCCTGAACAAACAGAAGGTTTTGGTTCGACAGCGATAGATTCATACACTCTTAAGAAAAAGATAGGGCTTCAAGGAGTGTTTAACACCTGCAACTGAAATTATTAGGAGCTGCTCGTGTACCTTCCAGTAATGGTTTGGATGCTTGAATATGTGTTAAAATACCTAACCATAGGGACCTGCTTTTCGGAATATTGGCAGGACTATCTGAAAGACTTGCACAGATTTTCCTTGTGAATCTGTGAAGCAGATGTAAGTTCTGAGTTAACAGGTGATTGTGGTTTTCCCCATGTGCTCTTGGGATTATTGCAAGACTAACGATTAGGGGTATTTTTTCTCTTGAAATTATTGTCATAAGGGTTGACAAAATTAAATTAGATTTGCATTTTATACTTTTGGATTTTTATCCTCTGGAGTGAGTAAAGGGGAGTTAGAATTGTTATAATAAGTTAGCTTCTGCATTAAAGAACAGTTCACTTTTCAACATAGTTTGACTGGACAGCGGTAGCAGGTATGTCTGAAGCTGCTTGTTGTTCATTAAATTTGAATAATCGGGCTGCAGCTGTCAGTGACTGAAGTACTGCAGGCTGCCGAAGTAAAACTGTCCGTCGAAGCAGTGGACCCTGTATGTATTTTTGAAATGGAATAAGAAAATGATGGCTCTGCAGAAATGTATTCCGCTGAGAACGGAGGTTGGCACTTGAAATGCTTGTGGTGGTGACTGGTGGGGCAAATTGATGGTGTATTTAAGAAAAGAAACCCTATTTCATGGATTTGTATATAAAAAAGTGTCATGTGAAAGGATACCTGTACCATACAGGACAGCTGGATTTCCCTTCTGCTACAAACATGAACAGTATTGGCCTTACAGGTCTCAAATCTGTATAAGTATCTTCGTGAAGAAAGTAATGAATTATTAAACTATACTTACATTACAATAAAACTGTATCAGTTGGCTTGATTCACTTGCCAAGCCAAATCTGGAGTAATAATGCTTTTTATGGAATGTCAAGTTCTTTATTCAACCATTTGAATTGACATCCTCTATGTTACACCTGAGACCTAGTGAATTATTAAATGTATTAAACATTGGGATCATAGCAACTTCAATTAGAAAATTAATTTTTGACCTAGCCATACAATACCAATTAGAGAAGTTGAATGTAAAGCAGAAAATAAATTTTTTTTAGCATATAGAAATTTTACACTTATTTAGAAATGTCATTGCAGTTATTTCAAGTGATAATTCTAAGTCTCTCATTTTTTTTTAATAAGAGCTGCAGAATCCACTGTTTATATTCTAGAGCATTAGGTGCAGAATGGCATCTAATTAGTAATAAAACCAAATCCTAACAGTGTTAAATTCCAAGTGCCTGAAAGCTCATGGAATAACTTTCTAATAGGTTGCAATCTCTTTTACTCTTGTTCTAATTCACAGTATATTTTCATTTGACCTCTGTGCCAAACAGTCCTTTGTGAGTTAAAAAAAATTAACATTAGAAAAATGTTCTCCTTTATTTGAGTATAGTATGAAACTGCAAGAAAGTGACAATAAAGTGCCAAGTATTTTGGAAAGAATTAATCCCTACTTAGCCACAAATCCAGAAGATAGGGATTCTGTTGGTTTTTTGCTTTTAATTAATGTCAAGATGACTCAAAAAAATCTGTTCCAATGGAAAAAATGCCAAGCAGTGGCATTTGGAAGTAGAAAAAATGCCAAGTAGAAGTATCTGTTTTGGGCAAACCAAAAAACCAACCATAGTCCAAAAAATACAGCATCCAGTTCAGTAGGGGCATAAATGTGGCCCTGGCGTTTGCAGTGGTGGCATCTTTGATGGCTTCCCTCTCCTGAATTTAGCAGTACAGGTCCTGGAATGATTGTGTTATTCTGTTTTTCTTTTTCCCCAGCAAAAGTTTTATTGCCTAAAAAGTGAGTCTGAAAAAATTATAAAATGTTTTCCGGTTAAAAAATGAGGCTTAGAGCAAGTTAGGTCTCATGAGAAGCAGAAGTACAAAATATTGAAGTTTTCCTAAGAAGTAGGAGGAGATGCGTCCATCCCAGAATAGCCAGGGGCACTGCTTTCTCCTGGGCTGTAGGAAATCACCGTGACCCTGCAGAGCTGCGGTTTGCTGGTTTCTTACTGTCCTGCTTTACCGGGCTGTGCTTAACCAGACATATGCTCTGTGTATTTTAATTTTGATAAATTATCGTTATCAGACAAATAATGTTTTGTGTTGGAAAGATTCTACTGGTGGGTACTTTTTCTGTGCAGGTGATTTGATTTTCTTTTTAAGATTTATATTGGAGTTAGCGTATAGGAGAACACGAGCTGAATTTTGATGCAGATTAGAGCTGTACTTGGGGCACGAATTACTTTTATCTACTAGAAATACTTCCTCGATTCCAGTGTTGACAAAAGAAAAGGGGGGGGGGCTGGAGTTATTTATGTTTACTTTGCTTCCCTATTTGCAGAGTGAAAACATAGAAAGAAATGAGCGGGGGGATGTTTCTAATTCCGTTCCTGCTTGAATATTTGTCAGTATGAGCCCCCTTGCCTCTTTCCACTTGAAAAGGGATGTGGCTGCTAACTGCATTACTTGTGAAGCATTGATGTGGAAAAATAGCTTTCTGGCTCGAGGAGGTGGATTTATTTTATTTCCAAATGCAGCCTCTCGTGCATTCTTTGCATTATTCCTATTTTTGTTTTCTGTCCTTTTTTTTTTTCCTACTTTTACCCTGATTGCTTTGTTTCTTCCTTCATGGTAGTTTCTTGAAAATTGCTGAGAACTTTATTTAAAGTTTTAGTTTTTATGAATGGTATTGCAAGTCATTGAGCTTGATTATACTAAAATGGAGAGATAATACAGAGTTTTTGGTAGTTGTTGATAATTACATACCTCTTGTTAAGATAAAAGGTAAAGCTAGATCTTAATTTAGTATGGGTGAAGTAGCAAAAGGATACCTTGAAACCTTTCCTTATCCAGTTTGTTGGAAGCTACTGTACGTGGAAGGATAGAATTACAAAGCTAGTCACAGAATCATAGAATGGTTTGGGTTG
>VZRU01000272.1:1146-22704 GCA_013398155.1 Pedionomus torquatus
TCCCCACATCATTGCCTGCCACTGGAGGGAGGGATGAAAAGATTACCTGCACCCCAGATTCCTCTATCAAGCCTCCCAACTCCCTGAACTCTCTCTTTATTGTCTTTGGGCTTCGAGTAGCTGTCTCCTCTGTACCTACATGGAATATCAATAATGGATACTAATCTGAGGACCCTACTAACCTAGGAAGTTTCCTGGTGATGTCCTTCATCCAGTCTCCACAGAGACCTCTCTCTGTGAAGCATCAGCCTCAGGGCACATTTGGCCCTCTCTCCCTCTCAGAAAGGAGTCCCCAACAACTACAACCCTTCGGGTATGGTATTGATCTGATATGTATGCTTTTTTGACTGAGAAGGCACCTGTGTGACAGGGTGCTCCTTACCTACTTCTTCTCCAGAGTGGTCATCTTCAAACAGAGCTTCATATCTGTTACTAAGAGGTACTTTATAGGAAGAGATGGGTAAGGTGGGAGGTGATCTGCTGCCCTGACTACAAACTTGCTTCCACTCACTCTTTTCTAGTACACTAGACTCTCAGGTACAGTAAAATACAGATGCACTTGGGAGCAAATTGATATAGTCTGTAATGAATAGTAAAGTGACATTGACATTCATTGACAGTCAACCAATCTCCATTTTTCTAATGATGGTCTACAATAGTATAAAAAATGAGTTTAAAAACTCAGATGGAGCGTTCTGATTTGACACTTTGAACAACAGAATTACATATTTAGCATTGCAGTAACCTCAGAAAAAGTCTGTCTGGCTTTTCTTGTGACAGTGTCAGCTCTCTTGACTCTCAGGTATCAGTGACCGGTTGAGAGAATCTAAGTCCAGGGATTTTGGTTGGGTTTTGACAGCAGATTCTAATTCTAGGCAGTATGGTCCCAACATAGAAAATATTGCCAATGAGGTTAAGAAGGAAGGTGTTTTCTATCAGTTCCAAAACAATATAGTACATGTAAAGTCAGGAGTTATATAGCAAAGAAGGGAAGTATTGAATTCTCTTTTGAGTGGATGATCCTACCCTGAAACAAGAGGCAGGACAAAATGTTTCCTGTTTGAGGCAGTATTATATTTTGCTATAAAATGAGATTCTCTAGCTTTAACTAATTATTCACATAATTCATTACAGCATGTAAGTTTTCAGAACATTGAATTAATTCAGAGTATCTGAAGTTTGCTGATGACACCAAGCTTGGTGCATAATCCTTTTTAATATTAATTATATGCATGGTATCTGAATGATGTGACTGAGTTTCTCTCTCTGGTTCAGGTCAAGTGATATTCAGGTGATGACATTTCATACAAGACCAACAAAGTGCAAAAGTTTGTAAGTGAAAGAGCTTTTCTTTCCTGCAGCTTCCTTTCAGGCAAACAAATGACTAATGAATTCACTGTAACATCTTCATTTGACGTACTCAGCTGTAAAATATGTACATTCTCAAAGCTGAAGTTACTCAGACATCTAACACATGCTAATGAACCAACTTTGTTTCTGCAGATGCAATTAAAATCCCCATCTTTATCTATGCAATCCAGGTTAAAACGGCTGATAACAAGCTGCAGGACTACATAATGAAAAAAGCAAGCTAAACAGAAATGACAACATGGGGAAGGAAAGTACATGAAGCCCCAGAGAGAAATGATCTTGCCTTGCAGCAGGAATAATGATCAGGCTGCCAAGACACAAAAACAATCAAAAAGGAATCAAAGGAAAAAGAAGAACAAAATTAGTGAAGATCTGTCTCTAATGGCATGTAAGTGTTTGTATTTCATGTTTGAACTTTCATGTGGTCTCCTGTCATAAGGACATGTTATACAAAAATGATTTGCATGAGAAAAAAAAACCCCACAAATGTCATTATATTCTTTTCCCACAGGAAATGCCTAGTGCCCACTAGGTATGCCTACTGCTGCCTCGTCATAAATACCATTAATTACATTACATGTAGCTGCTGTCTTAAAAGAGTTAACTGGTGTGCCATATTCACAGAGCTGGAAACTCTTAGCATTGGAGCTAAATTAAGTACTGGATAGCTGGTCTCTAATGGTCTGCATTGAGTGCATAAAACTCACTTGACCTGTGATCACAGAATAAGCTAAAATATGCACAAAAAAAATATGCAAACATAAGCTCAGGGAATGCATTGCTGCTGAATGCTAACCACTTCTGGAGGTGACTAGTATTCTGATCAGTGTTTTTTTAGGGTGCAGTTAGCAAAGGCTACAGTTAGCTTAAAACTCTGCTGAGCAATTATTGGAGAGACTGAGTAGAATTTAATGTAGTTACATCAAAATATCATTCTAGACAGTGGCTCTCTCTGTGGCCTGCAGTATTAAGATAATCTCTTAAGTATTTAAGTACACCTTCTGCAATGGGCTGCTTATTAGGATCAGACTTTTCCTTAGCACTGATGCTATTTAGCAGAAACCTTAGTATATAAGAAGTAATTAGTGAAGAAATGGGCAAAATTTCATTTGCTTAATACCAAACACCTGTCAGTGCCAAGACTAGACAAGGCCTGTAGACTTATGATAAAATTAAAATTTATAGTAAAATTACCCTCTCCTGTGTGCTAACTGCCATCGGGTATATACAGTCAATGGTGTCATTATAGGTTGAATTTACATGCAGAAATTGATTCTATAACTAGAATGTGTGACAAAAAACTTACTCTAAGGAGTGATGAAATGATAAAAAAATAAATATATGTGTGTACTTTGGTAAGCTTCCAGAAAGGAATGACTTGCTACGAGGTTCAATAAGTTAAGTAATCATTGTAATTATACATATACAAGGATGTGAAAAAAACATCAGTGCCAACATAGTAAAGCATTAGGCTTTATGGTGCATTCCCCCCTGAGCCAAGCTTAAACGGGCTTTCATTTTGAAATAGAGATCATCCATGTTTTCATTTTGAAATAGAGATCAACTACTAGTTACTGAAAATATAATTTATTATCCAGTTGCCTCCATAAGATATTTTTAACTGATTTAAAAGCTTTTCTGGATGACAAATTTCCTCTCCTCCTCCCTAGTCTCTCTAATTCTTCCTAGTTCCCTTTCAGAACTCTTACTGATCCTCTGTATTTATGGCATTTTTTAACGTACGTTGCACAGCACTTTACGTACCTTAGCTTTTTGAACAGCTAAGGGCCTTCCATTTGCAATCCTGCAGACTGCCTCCTACTTGCAGTTTCCTACCTTTTTCACACAAGCTCCCAGGCCAGTGTACACCAGAACACCCGTGGCAGTATTTTTCCTGTGACACTCTGGTTTGTTACTCATCTCCTGGACTTATACTTGCAGAACCTGATACTATTGCCATGGCAGGTTCCGAAGGAAAGCCATTGACACTGATGTTAGAATCAACCCTTTCCCATTTTCTACATGTGGTTGTAGCTTCTGGTTTACACTACAGGACTCACTAATGAGTCTGGAGAAGGCTCAGGAATGAACCATCCATACAGCACCTTCCCAGTCTATGCATGCCCCAGCAACAACTACAGCATTATAAGAAGAAACAACCCATGAGGAGTATGGCTTGAAATAAAACACAAAGTTATTGTGGGGACAGTATGATGGGGGAACCACATATATGTTCTAGTGAAGAGAGTGCTGAGGGCTGGACACTTACTCCTATTTCAGGTTAGCAACTGAGAAGGGTTTTTCCCTTTTCTTGTTCTCATCATCTTTCTCTTCTTATGAATTTTTCCTTTTATTCCCCAACCCCATCCACACAATTCATTATTAGAATCAATGAATGCCATCAAATACAGACCTGCTAGTAAATCTTCCTGCAACACAGTGGTCTGCTACTACTCTACCCATCACTTTCCTTAGTACATAACAACAAAAGTATTATACTTCTGATCACATACAGCACATCTTTTATTATAACATTTCCACTATTAGAATAACAGCCTTATGATTTAATCCTTCACTTTCCTAATTTTACTTTGCCCTATAAAATAGAATTAGAAATATCACAGATAATCTTGTATTTTATTACTGTATATGCTGTTGTGGAGCTTTTCTAGCATGCAGCATGTGCTACAAACAACACTCTTACGTTTCTCAAGCAAATTCAAATCCTTATTGATCTTAAGTAATATTTAATCTATACTACATAAAAATGAAAATTGAAAGCTGGTGACATATAACAGGATGACACAATTTTATACATGGTACTACAGAGAAGTAACATTTTCAATCACTTCCTAATATTTCCAGTAAGATTGAAGAAGCAAAAAAAAACTAGCAACAAAACAACACTGTGGATCAAGAGATTTCAAGTTTCTTACAGAGAAGAAAAAACCCTACAAGATAAGTGGCATGACTTGGTATTTTTACAGTGGAATTAACATTTCCTCTATAAGTGAGTTTCACAGAATGGACACCTTTAACTGGTGGCAACACCAGTGCATATACAGGAAGCAGACAAACATACGTGAAGGAAGGAAAAATCTTATGTAAGTGATTAGTCAAGTACATTATTATTAACATTGTATGTGCTTTCCTTACCCTGGACCTCTCCTCTAGTTTTGTCATCATGACGACTGTTGCACCTCGTTGCTCCCACATCATTCTCCAGAAGTCACCAAAGGTTTCTGGCAACGCCCCTTGTGTTGCTATATAAGCATTCTGCTTTCGGTATCCATCTATGTAGTTAGCATTGATATAGTCACTGCCTGGTATGCCTGCAAAGAGAGAAGCATGAAAACATAGGGCACCATTTCTGTGCTGTTGTACAAGAGCTAAAATGGTCTTGTGAAAGCTGGGTCGGTGAATCTTAGCTTGCTGTATGTCAAGTAGTACATGGGTACTTGCAACTAAGAGTAGAGAGCAAGTGAGGTATGATGGCCTCTGGGAATAACCATTTGTTTGAAACAAAAGACTCGGGTCTAATAAGGAAATATAAAAGGAGCCTGAAAAGCTGTAGCAGACGGAGAGACCTGGAAACAGCAGCGTTTAAAAGTTGGTGTGATGCTGCCTGCAGTCACCCTGAGTAAGTCCCATTTAACTCTCTTGTTCAGCTCATTGCATTTCTTCTAAATACAGGAAAAGGGTTAATGTTGTCAGACTTAACATTACTGCCATATTCATTTTTGCCATTAAATGGAAGCTAACTATGACCTTTATTTTAACAAAACACATTATATAAGTCAGTTTAAGTGGAACTTGCTGTATAGCATACACATGAAATAAAGACGTCTGTAAGTCTGTAATAAAAATTAAATGCATGAAAAGAAGGGGGAATCCAAGACCTGTGGGTACTCTGGACCCACACTGTCAATTTCTTGAGGTTCAGACATTATGAAGAAGACTTACAGGGACTTTGCGTGTGTCTACCAGAAACATGTCCACACTTTCCGCACATGGAAGTGAGCCAGCTCCTAAATGGAATCTATTTAACTGAGGGTAAGTAGTGCCAGGTCTGTACTCAGAGCTTGATCTGCTCTTGAACATGCTGCCTGCCAAAGCTGAGGAGTGTTGGCTGTAGTGAAGATCAGGTTACTGGTCTGGGTTACTAAGGCAGCTCCCTTAGAAACCTTATTTAACCTTAGAAAGGGTTAAATATGGACATACATGTTTCATTCCTGTCCTTCCTTTGTTCAGCAGTGCAGTGTGCAGCTTTTAACCCTGACTATGTGCACGTTGGAGGACAAAGCATGGCAGGCACCATGTGCAATGTCACTGCTGTTTTTTTAACTGATCACTTGAGGAAAAAAATACACACGTGAGATCTCAGTGCTGAAGGGATGGCTAAGCAGTATTTCCCATATTACTGCAGTGTTGAACATGGAATTGTTCCCTAGAAGAGTCAGCTGAAATACAGAACTGTGCATCATAATAAAATGATACAAAAGGTTTGTTAAAGTAATTAACAGAAGTTACTTCTTTGAGCAAAAATGAATGATTTATGCTTACACAGCCGATCTGCCATGCTGGAGTCTACAAACTCAGGAAAAGGTGTAAGTTTCGCAAACCATTTCAAAAGACACTCAAGGTGACACAAGCTCTCTGGCTCATTCAAAAGCTGTGACTATTTTCACTCCACAAACCACCACAGTTAAATTTATTTGGCTACAAAACACAATAAATTATCAAATATCTTTAATGAAATGTATCTCAAGCTTTCTGCCAGAAACTGAACTTCCAAATCTATCCGGATGCAATTACCTCCTGCTGGTGATCCCCAACCAATAATTACTGAGGTTGCACACTCCTGTCTTTCCTGAAAACCAAGTGGCACGTGTCTGAAAATGTCTTCTAAAATAATTTAAATTGGAAATAGAAGCATCCCTTTAGCACTTTTTTGCTTGTTTATTTTTAGCTACAATATTGAGCTACACTCAATTTGGGTAAGCTTAGTGTTACATTCCACTACTTAGTATTGACTAAACATACTGATTAACTGTAACACTAATTAAGACCAAATATAATCTTGAAATAATTGAGATTATGGGTTACTGCAGCTGTAGTCCGGCATAAAACTTTGTCTTTATGAGCAAGAAAGCTTAATAGATTTTCTTGGTTTATGTTCAAATTGCATTTGAACACAAATTCAAATTTGATTCGACTTTCTGTATTATAGAGAGGAAAAATCTGACATAATATTTCAGGGAAGGAAGGGGTTTATAACTTCAGGAGCACAAGAAAGGCAAATGCATGGATGGACACAGGAAGACTGGATGACTGTGATTAGAACTGATTGAAAGTCTCTTCTGGGAGAAAAATAAAGCAAAATAAAAAACCTTTGAAACCTGGACAATCTATAGCTAAAAAGCATAATTTCACCCCCCAAATGAAAGGCAGAAATTGGAGTTCACAAGCCTCATTCTTGTAAACTTCAAACTTCTTACATGACACTTCTTATTGTGGATATTGGAATTAATGACTTAGAAAATGCAACTGCCAGGCACAATGCTGTATTTTCCTCCTTTATCAAGATAATAAAACAATTTTGCACAAAACAGATGAGAAAGAAAAATGAAGCTAACAGGAGAAATCTACACCAACTGGGTATTATTACCAAAGGAACTGAGAAAGCTGGTAAGAAATGTTTTCTGCATAAATTAGAATTATATTATGATGCCTGGTATCATACTTTGAAGCATATGTTCTAAATAAAAGCCTGAGGAAAAAATGAAAAAGAAAAACAACACTTTGTAAAGTGGTTAAATGATCTTCTGGGAAAGCTGTCCTCTGGAGCTGATATTGTACAAACTCAGCATGAAAATTAAGCATGAGAAGTATTACAAACTGTGCACTAATGAATGATCTTTACAAATCTTAGCAGCCCGTCCTAGTACCTGATGTAAAAAGATCCAGAATGTCTAAAATTGCAAAGACTTTAAAAGGAAATTTCCACTCTTTTTTCTCCTCTTGACTTTAATCAAGAGGACACAAAAAATCCTTTATGCTCTTTAGCCAGAAAAATCCTTTTACAAGGCAACTCAGCCTCACGGAGCATGAAATAGCTTCCCATGATGTAGCTGGGACATGGACAGGAAACTCCATTTACCATAGAAACTGAGCAACTTTTAGTAACTTAACACAGTTTTGGGGAAAACTAGGTGCTGCTCCAAATCTTTGCACAGTGAGATTTTCATCGAGGGTTTATATCTAGAAGAATACAGTACTCTGTATGGTTATGTCTCTTCTGAGATCAAGACAACAACAGAATTTGCAATTCTTATCTCTATTGACTCTTTCACCCACATTAGGTATACATTAGGTGCTTTCTTTTTTTCCCATCCATTTTCATATTCCATTCAAGTATCATGCTCACTTCTCGCAGAGTCTCTTTTCATCACTGTTTTCATGCATGGCCTCAGTTTCACATCCTGCTCCAAAGTCCTTTTGTATTCTGTAACACCATTTTCCTACTCTCACTTTCTGTCTCACACTTTACCAAACTGGGTTTTGCTTTATCAGCTATGCCCCCACAATGCTTAAACTTAAAGGCCTCTATGGAAGGTGCCTTATCATAAGAGGCCTAATGAAGCATGTGAAGTTTAAAAATAACATAAAAAAAACTTTGAACATCTGTAAATATCTATGCTAACCAAGCAGAAACGACTACCGGGGCAAATAAATCTAAATGTTAAAATGACACTTTTTGCAATGACTTTTCTGGCCATTATTTCATTCAGAGCTGAGAAAGCTGAAAAATTCTCCGTCAAGTCTAATAGTGCAAAACCAATCAAATGACAGCTAGTCTGACTGCAGTACAGTGAAATTTTACATACCTTTGTTACCTGCTATAGCTTGAAGGCAACTTACCCCGTAGCACAGCAGCAATTGCCATCATTATTTGAATTTGGGTTTAATAGGCAAGAGAGGTCAGTTGTTCCATAAAAACATGGGTCAAAAAGGGGAAAAAGCAACAAAATTCTGTCTTCAGTAATATTGGTATGAACCTGAACTAACATCAGTGCGGTTTATTGAAGATTTAGGATGGCATACCTGAATTGTAAATTTAGGGTAAGCCACTTAGTATAACCTGACATTTAAAAATTTCACCAAAGCAGAGATAGTTTGTGAACAAAAAGTCCTCTAAAAACTAAGCTTCCTGGTCATAATTCTACCGTAACTATTTTTTAGTAGCTTTTTCAACTATGGTGATGAATGACCAAAGTCTGCAACCTCCTACCTCTGCCAGACAGGAAATGAGCACAATGAGGGAAGAATCAGATGTAGTAGTTAAGCCTAAAAGATATCCCATTTTCAAATATCTCAAGAGAACAAAGCCACCCAGATTTTACAGAGTAACAGTGAATAAGCAATGAAACAAAATTAGACAATGCCACAATTAAAGTGCGAAGGATTCTAAAAAACGAGATCTATAGCTTCTGATTTATGCTGAATGTACTTAGGAACAAAGATGACAGTAAAGCTTGTTGCAACACAGACTCAGATCCACAAGACTAATAGTGTAGACCTCAGAATTATTCACATGATTTCCTGAGGACAGTTATAATCTTAAATAGCTTTAATAAGACTTCAAGTTTTATTCAGAAACTGAAATCAAATCATGAAACTATCTCAAGCCTTTACAAAGTCTAAGTATGGAACAGACTTTCTATTTAAAACAAATTAAACCAAAACTCTTTGTTCATGTGCTGCTGCCCTAAAATATGTGCCGTTAATTACAAAGCCAGTGTGAAGTAATAGGATTAAATTCTGTGATGATTGTAAACAAATTGGGAAAATGCAAAGATGAACTCAAAATGCTGATGATGCTATATTATTGGTGTAAATCAATGACTGATATCTTGAACTATGTCAGAGCAAAAATGATACAAGGCAGGTACTATGGTCAGTAACAACTGTTTATGTGGAAGTTTTTATAACATAAAATCTATACAGTTAAGGATATTATCAAATTCAAATGGTCTAAGCACAAATCCAATGAAGATTCTGTAGTAGAGAACACTGGTAAAATGAAATCTTTTTACAAGGACTGGGGAAATTTCATGACAAATCATCCTAGCAATATAAGGTAAGAAGGAGAAAGAAATTAAAGGAAAAAATCTATAGACTACTGTGGATATATATTGTGGATGAACTATTACGACTACAAGAGTGTGGTGAAGAGGGAAAGGATGAAGAATATGGAGTCTCAAAGTGAAATGTTGAATAATACAGAATTATGGAAAGAAGTCAATAACAAAAAAAAAGAGTGGGCAGAAGACAAATATTTGAAAGAAAAAAAAGGCAAGAAAAAATTTTAAAAGGTGAAATGTCGGGACAGAAACTAAGAACTAGGAAGAAACTAAGGAACTGTAGAAGATCTGAAGGCAAGATGAGAAACTTGAAAGGTGAGTATTGGACAAACAGGCTAGGAAACAGGGGGAGCTCTGTTAAGAAAAAAGGAAGTTTGGATTTGTTTTGTTTTAATAATTGGCTAGTATAAAGAAAGGGTACAGAATGAAAGGAAACAGATTGTTCAGTATAGTTCCTCACAGACACGGATAACATTACTGTGCCAGCACAATGGCCACAATATATTTAGACAGCAATACGTTGCATGATAATGCAAAGCAGGTATTGAAATCCAACAAGAAGTCATCATACTACGATTGCTTTACAGTTGGTGAGACTTGATTTGGTGGTTCTCTAATTATTTAAGACTGAGCAACACCGAAGTAATCTATCAAAGGAATTTTTTTTTTGTTTTTAAATAGAAATATTCATTTATACCTCTAAATGACGCACTGAAAGGGCTAATGAGTGCCAATGAGTTTGACAATTCAATAATGAAGTACTTGATAAGCCCTGGAAGTACTCAAGGCCAGGTTAGATGGGACTTTGAGTAACCTGGGGTAGTGGAAATTGTTCCTCTTCATGGCAGTGGTGTTGGAACTAGATGATTTTTAAGGTCCCTTCCAATCCAAACTAATCTATGAAAAACTATTAATATATAGTTTATGAATAGTTATATGAAAAAATTCTATGATTCTATGATACTATGATAAAAACAGTTTCAATACGAATCCACACAGTAAACTGTGAGATGCCAAATCTTTATTACCCACTCAAGAACAAAGCCACTGGACGTTTTGCTGAAGCTTCCATCAACAAACAGTATAGGCACATATAGAGGAAAAAGAATTGTTCCAAGATGATTCCAAGGGTATCAAGGATGATACCATATTTGTTGTTACAACTACAACAGCATAAGCTGATCCATAGGCCATAATCATTACATCCCTACAACTTGTCTCTACATTGCTGTTGACACAGCCACCATGAAGTCTATTGCACGATGCCCACTTAATAAAGACTTCTGCACCATGAATTTTACTCCACTGATCTTTCTATACCTTCACCTCATCACTGAAATATTTTTGTTGCTATTAAGGCACTCTGGACTTGCAGAGGCAAAGGGCGTACAATTACTCTAAATGTGTGATGATATATTGTTAGCAGAATGCAACACAAATGCAATTTGAGACAGTGCAAATAATTTGTATAGTTCATGAATGTTCAATAGATGTTCAGGAACTTGTATTGACCAGAATATTTTCTAAATCTAAAGATGATGGCTTACATCTGTATTACAGCCAGAGACTTTTTGGCCGTGGCAGCATTTTAAAGGCACTAAATTTCCCATCAAACAAAAATTACACTGCTGAAATATGATAGATACTATTTTTCAAAAATTTTGAGTCACTGGTTATGCAAATCCGTGCCACACATGGCAGGCTTTTAGCCTTGGATGTCTCCTAAAAGAACTGGCATGACTTTTTAAGATGCAGAATGTTTAATCATTTCTTCCCAGTATTTTATTGATTCCTTAGAAGTTTAAGATCACAGACCTATTTTAACTTGATCTATTTCTCTTTTAATCAGTAAATTCTACACTCAAATCCATTTAGATGCACACAATAAAATTCACTATGTTATAACATTCTTTCACTATACTGAAAAATTCCAAGACACATCCAAAACCAACACAACATGGGCAATGAGATTTCAAGAACAAAAGTCTTCAAACTAATATTTTCTTTCATGTGGAAATTCAAATTACCACAACTAATCTGAGTTTTCCTTCCAAGTGGGATATCTAACATAATTAAATTTAAACAGTGCTGAGTTTAATAATACCAAAAATTATTCTTGCAAAGTGAGGAATTCATGCAATTATAGAGGCCATGAATGTAGCAGGGATTCAAAACAAGGTTTGAAAATGTTTAACAAGAGTTATAAAAGGTACCAAAATAAACACTTTGAAAGCATTACTAACCATTGTGGTTCATAGCTAATGCAACTTTTAACAACTTGATATTCTCAATGGGTGGAGAGAGGTAGTTTCAAATAGCTGCTTCTTTTCTTTTTCCTTTCTAGGAATTGCTTCATCATGGCTACAGTCATAGACAGGACACTGATCAAAGCTGGCTTAGCGTCCCATTCTAGACTAGCAATTACAGTATTCCATATTTGTGCAATACCATCAAGAGGCAGAACAACCATCAGTGTGGGATTACAGTTGCAGATGCTTAGTTTCTTTTTCATATGTCTTTACTCTTAAACAGGGACCAAGTGTTTACATGTAAAATGGACCTCTTCATCTTAGAAAGATCAGTTATTATTCAAACTTCACTGACGATATTAGTCCTCTTATGGCCACTGAAGAATTGCAGACAAAGCCTATATGTAAAATCTAACCAAATTTTCTCCATATAGTTGTAACAAAATGTAATGTAGTTCAAATTTAGGTCCTGATCAACTTGTATAGTAACATAGACAAAGGAATTTTTTTTTTTTTTTAAACAATATTTAAAGTATTGGTTTCCCATGTAAAAGGAAAACAAATGCAACTGATAACTAATTAAGATGCTAGGCAAACTGCATATTTTCATTGTAGGAATATTTACTTAGAAGTTGACAAAGCAGCACTTGCCACCAAATGCTAAGACCACTGTATTAAATTCCGGAAGGCAGACACAAAGAATTTCAGAAAAGCAATCACATAAAATCCCGGGGGAAGGGGGGAAGGAATTTGAAAGGAAAATTGAATACTAATGAATTACTGCTTTCAAGACAAATAATAATAGCATAAAAGGGCATTTAATATTTGATTTATGTTGGTTTCTGCACTATAAACTGAAGATTAAGAAAATACTTAAAATTAGCCAAATCACAAAATGGGTCAAGATCCCATTTGTAGTTTTACATCTAACACTGATATTTCAAAGGGTTAATACATTTTTCTTTGTTTAGGGCCACTGACTATTATTGAGTTAATAATTTTAACCTCATAGTAGTATTTCTTGCTTAAAAAAGGGAATAACAAATTACATTTTAACTCCATGCTGTCCCTGCTCATTAAAATGGTCAGTCCTTTCCTACAGGTACAATGTAGATTTTTTTCATATTTGTACTACCTATTTTTTTAAAACATAGTCTAATGTACTATGTAATTTGATAATTTGAATTCCTTTGACTTGTATTTTCTGGTTTGGTTCTTAGATTTTCTTCCCATTCTCTGAATATATTAATTTTCTTTAAGGGAACCAAATTTTCTTGGTGATTTACATGAAGAGGAAGTTAGCCAAAGTTTTTAATCCCAGATATCTGACATAAATTAACAAAAATATTTATTTGCAATTGTATTTTTTCTCTTCTTTCTCCCATTACACAACTTTTTTTCCATAAAAAATCCTGTGAAAATCTTGAGTCTTCTGTCAAATAGCCTTATTTCTAAGTTAAATATTTTGTTCCTAAGAACTCTATGTATCAGTTCAGAATGGATGTTCAGTTCCTGTTTCTGGCCTTTTCTGGCCATCTACTTAGTTCTCTTGTCTAGATCACTAACACAGAAAGGGCTATTTTTCTTTAATTACATGACATATAATGCTAATTTAAACTACCCTCTCTTCAGTGCTGAGAAAAACAGTTCTACCAAGTAGCAGCAGGTTTCAACACAGCTATATTCTTCTACAAGGCAATGTGAGAATTTTTACGTGATGTTACAAAAAGTCTTGTCAAAACTGCTATATAAACTGCAGAGGTAGAAGAAACATAAGCAAATTATCATACACAAATTCTCCTAAGCAATTATTTAAATCTTCAAATACATTTTAGAAGCTCTTATCTGCGTTATCAAAGCCCACAGTATTCAGCCGTGATAAATAAGGGAAGAGCTAAACAGTCAGTAGGATTGCCTTTTTCTTCATCAAGCAGCTAATATGAAAATGGACTACATCTATAAATATTGTCCCTCCTTTATCCACCACCTTCAGGTCTGGAGTAACCAAAGATAGGAAGCTGTTTATGACTATCAATTAAAATACCTTGCAGTTTAACTTGTAGCATATGGGGAATGAAGTAATTACTACCTTGAATACAGTTACCTACAGTTTATATGTCATATTCAAGTCCTGACTAAAGGTAAACTTTATTTTCATTTTAATCCTTTTGCTTAAATATATAATTGATTACAGTCTGGCCATCATTAATACCTGACTGTCAACCAAGAGAATAAATTGAAAATCTGTCTTCATCCCAGGAAGCAGGTTAATGGTAATACAAAACTGGTAAGAAAATAAATCCTCTCGAGCGAAAATCCATGCTTCCTGATGCATTAGTGCTTGGTAAAACAGACATAATACCCAGGGTGGATCACTTTGGACATTTTGCCTTGGTTAAAACTCTAAAATGTTCAAATATTTGAAAGCTTTTTGACAAAGAAAGATATGCTCAAGAGCTCTCATTACAGCCTTCTACCAATCTTTTGGTGGTGAAGTACTGAGGTTCCATCGATGTTTGTGTAGGGACATTTGCTTAATCATTCTTGTTTAACATTCAGATTGTAAATGGCAAGAAAAAAAGGGAAATTTTAATAGAGATTTCTCAAAGTTCTCCCTGAAAACATAATGCTGAAGTGATTTTTTTTTCAGTATTCAGCCACTGAATCTCAGTAATCACATACATTGATAATGTTATTGATCAAGAAAGCCATTGATTAATGCATGCCTACTGCTGTATTTTCTTTGCTGGGATACACAAAGGGACAAATGCATTCAGTGCTATATGTGGCCCTGTGTCAATTTTAGTGAATTTTCGTAATACATTACTGAGAATTAACATCAGAAAAGGATTGTCATTATAGGAACTAAATGGAAGCATTTCACTTAACACTTCTGTGAATTACCATGCAAAGATATCAGGAGGTAAAAGTATACTGGATTTTTAGGATTTAATTATTTATTTAGTTTCAGTTTAAAGGTCTTCTTACCTTCTATCGCTGAGAGTAGAACACGAGAATGGTCATATGCAATTACATTCGCATATCTATTCTTTGGTTTGTTTACTTCCAGGTTAGAATGTTCCCATGTGAACTGCTGACCGGGATCAATAGACTTCAACAGAGAAAGAGAAGAAAAGGGAATTTTTAGCTAAGTACTTGTTGTATTTATAATGATTACAAATCATGTTCCCATTACAAATCATGTTCCCATAGCTCAGTCTTGAAATGTTTTGCCTTTGAAAGAAAATTATGAGTTTGGGACACACTGTACCATATATAACATATAAAGCATTCATGCATCTGAAATTTCCACAGGAATTTGAACAACAAGCTTCTCAAATCCAAGGCTTTGTCTTTAGAAAGGCCAGGGTACACTATCCATCTTTTTATCTTTTTACTCAGTTTGGTGTACTCTAACATAACTGTAAATGAAAAAAAATTCGGGAATCTCAAAAACACTGGGATAGAGAGAAAGAAACATTTTGGTTTTCTCTATTACCATGTGTACATGTTCAAACAATTCAGTGTCCTGTTTACTAAATAAACTGCAAATATTCCTGAAGAGGTTTACCAGAAGAAAAATAATGTTTCTGTGTTTCCATTTTGATGACAGGCCAACACATGACACAAGTGTTCCTCAGGGAACCAAATGCACATTATCCAGGGACAACATAAAGAGACTTGATTTTAATTTCATCGAGTCATAAATAAGAGAGCAATTTGGGCATATTTGAAATGCTAACAATCTGTGATTTATACACATAACTATATGGTTCTAGAATCACAGTTTATTTCCTGTTTCTTTCACATTCCAGGATGGAGTTATTGAAGCTTGTCCTGCACTTCATCCTTCACTATTAGAAGATTTCAGGCAATACTAATTACTTTTACCTCTATGATTGAGGTATACGTACAGCTGGGTAAATAAAAAATAGATATAACAGATGGTACCTGCTTATGCAGGTATGAATTTATGAAAGGTCATCTCATTCTGAGATAATGATGAATTGTTTTACTTTCCCTTCCTGTAACATTAGAGACCTTAAAATTGTTTCAACACATTTATGCAACTATGGTTAGCGGCTCATGCTCTTTGTTTAATCTTGATAACAAATAGAAGCTCCCCATGTCAGGTTGCTGTAATACCCAATCGGTATTCTGCCACTTCAAAACTAGACATGACTTCTGTGCTGAGCTTAAGTATGAACATAGCAGCCTGATCCCTCCAATATTATGGCTTTGTTTTTCAACCAAAATATTACTTTCTCTGACTATACGGTGAAATTCCTGTTTATCAGTTTTTATTCTGTTTTGTTACAATTTAGTTTCATTACAGTATTTTTTTCCCACTCTCTGAGATGGATAGCTGATAGAATTTTGAAACAGGTAAGCACTGCTTCATTTAAAAACACAAATATTTTTATCTTTACTGCTAAGTGCTATATATTTAATCTAATGTGAAGAGAAAGAATTTGGATGACATTTCCATCAGCACTGGGAAAAGAAGGGTCATATAGATATATAGTATATTTAAGATGTGTTAATATACCTATTAATCAGCTGACCAGCAATTTATCTACACTGAATAACTTGAAAAGCAATCAAATTTACATAATGACTTCTCTTAGCAAGAATCTCCCCTCTTTTCTTTTTTGAGTGAATGGAGGTCAATAACATAATACATGCAGGATGTCTGCAGGTTGTGTTTCCAGTATTGTAGAAAATAATTAGTATGGGTTTAGCTCAGAATTCTAGTAATAGTTTAGAACAAAAACATAGTAATTTCAACATAAATGGAAGATGCTCTCAATATATTAGCATACTATAATCTAAAGAAATTTTGAGATAAAATCAATTATTTAACCAGGAATAAAGTACATCTACATTATCCATAACTACCTACTCAGAACTTTTTGACAGGCGTATATGCAAATATCCTAGCTAAAGAGGAGCCCACTGCTGCAGAATGAGGCAAGCGTGGCCCTACCCAGTTCTATTTATGTAACTGAAGAAGTCATTCTTAGGTTTTTTATTTACAGTGACCAAATATTCTGGAAATTGCTTCACAATATAAGATGTCACATATACTTTGTCTTCACACCTGACAAGAAAACTAGAATATAACAGAATTAACTGGCTGACTAATATCCTGGTAGTTTTGAACCTGAATTGCAGGACTTGGGCATTACCCTATCGAAAATAAAAAGGATGTAAAAACATTTTAAAAGCCTGTAAATTGTCTATTAATAATTACATCCACTTGCAAACATAAAGTTTAAGGTGCATTTCTGTATATACACTTGCACTTAGAAAATTACAGTCTAAACAGATTCTTACCCATTATGAGAAGGAGCTTTCAGCTCTATATTATAACTATTGTTACTGTGAACTTATAGGTTATTAAGAGTACTTTACTTTTGAGGCTTAGCTTCAACTGTTTAGCATTGTTCTTGCCCTTTTCACTCATTACAGTTTAAGTGACCTAAAGCTGCTTTTTGATACCAAAAAAACCTATAAATCGAACAGCAGCTTGCTTTGTCAGCTATTTGTAGAAGCAGATAAGGATATGTTCATCACTGCAGCGTACTTTATTCCCCATTCACTTCTCTGTATGATGTATGGCCAGATGGTGTAATTCAATGATTAATATTTAGTCCTGCAAGCAGACATAGTTAACATAAATTATGTCAAAACCAGGCAAATGGAGTGAACTTTAATCTTTCCTGTTTTTCTCACCAATCTGAACCGCTTTGTGGCTTTACTATCCTCCCACAAAGCACCGATTTGGCAAAAGAGTGTTAATCTATATTTCCTAAGATTTAATAGCCGCACTGGAACAAAGAGTAGAGTGGTATTGGCAGACACATTTCAGAAGTGTGAAAGACCAATAACTCATGAATAACAAGTCTGTACTAACAGTTTTAATGAGTGCTTTAATGGTTTAATGGATGGCACTTTAATAGGATTTCTAGTATATTCATTCTGAAAGCTTGCCTTCAATAAAGCTGTCACTAACAAAGAACTGGATTTCTTCATAGCATAACTGTGTAGTACGGGTGTTTTGTGCAAAAGAAATAAAGGTATCTGTAATACTGTTATTACCCTCCCATGCTTTGACTAATCTTTCAGCTATTATGTTCTAAATGGCTGGCTGCTGAAAAAAAAAAAGTCTACTCTGTTACTGGGAAAAGACTAGAACAACATTTACTAGTCCAATGCACCATCCGTGCAATAATTCTTTGACAACGGATCATGGTAACCAAAGCATGTTTCCAGAAGAATTTCCAACAACCGGGTAGGTACAGGTAAACCTGCTCATTGTGAAGTTTTCCTTTACGCTACTTAAACAATAGGCAAGTGCTTTCTGCTATGATTATGAGTCTTGCAGGTGTATACTGTGGTACACTATGGGAGAAGGAATGAGAGTGACAAAATGGCAGACATATATCTGCCAGCCCTGGAGCAGTGCTCTACTAAGGGTTAATATGCCAGCAAATTAATAGCCGGCAGGTCTCAGCTTTAGTGTGTCACGGGCATTGTTAAGTTACTGCATAGGTTTCACAAGCCCTGAACAGGAAAGGAAACAAGTCCTGCAAAGAATTTCCCAGCACTGTAGGCACTGTGGTTGAGGCCCAAATTAAACAATCCGAAAGCACTGGATCAGAGAGAAACTCAAAGCCAGGTAGAAAAAGAAGAATGAAAAAGATGAATTTGAGAGGATAGCAACACAAATAAACTCTGAACAACTGGAGAAAGTAGTCAGCTACTCATAAAAATGAACAATTTGACCCAGTGATTACAATGAGAATTTCATATTATAGCTGATGAATCCAGAATAAGATGCTGTTGTATTATGCAGGGAACTTGCTGATAGGAAGAGATTTACATACTGCATTACCAAAACATGAATGCTAGATGCATGAACTGGATTTCTTCATAGCATAACTGTGTAGTACGTATGTAATACATGATTGAATTAACTTGCCAACTGGAATGAAGTATTCTGGTTAAGGCAGTTTTTTACATCACACTGTAAAAGCTGGCATTTTCAAGTGACATAAGGGGAAATCCCCATATTTTTTTGTGTGTCATTAAATCAAATATAAGTTTTGTATCCTGGTCTTAAAAAACATGGAAGAGACATTTCCTGTTGACTCTTGAAGGAAAGTGACTCAAATGTTCCAGAGTAGTTAGAAATTTGTAGGTTTTGCCAGACTCCTCTCACTAGCAAAGATACTTCCTCTACAATATCAAACAATATTTCAATGACCGAATGAGATGGAAATAAGCAAGCTATATATGCATATAACTAAAGTATACTTAGAGAGAAAAATAACTATTATTGGAAACACCTTTGAAGGGCAGTCTCTATTGCATAAAAAGCCTTAGAAAACCATACTTTTTAAGAAGCATTCCTACTATTTTGTATGTCTTTGTCTTCTGTTTTAAGCAGAATCAGTTTATTCCCCACCTGCAATGAAAATCCTTTTTCTACGATATCATAACCAGTTGTGGCAGAAATAATATTGTGTCGATAACAGAGGTTTCCACTCAACTTCAGGTAGGAAGTACATTTCAGGAGCAGAATAATACTTGATTAATGAAAAACCTTGCTTAGTTTAACTATTTTTGTGATTAAAGCATCACGCTCTTTTATTTTATATAGTACATAAAATACAGCAGCTCTTGAACACTAAACTTTATAATTGTCTTATATGAAACACTGATGCTGCTTTAAATTTTCAACATTTTTTAAGGTACTGTCAACTTTTATTCTTTTAAGAAAGGAGTAAAGGAGTCAATTTCCTCCATTTCCCTCCATAAAACCCTGAAAAATATTGCAAATGAATCTCTCTAAACAACCCCTACAAAACTCAGTTTTACCTACAATGTCCTTGAATATTTTTTCTTGTTATAAGAAGTGGACTACTTTTCCTCCATCTATTATTGTTTCCAGTTGGCAAAATAAAAATGGTATTTATTATTTATATTTTTACTTCACTATTTAAGCTGACGCTTTGGAGCATAGCAAAATAGCATTAAGTATCAGACCAAAACCTAGCATCCTAATAGGATAACACCAGCTTTTATCTGAAAAGTCTTTTAATTATATAAGCACAAACAAATGCTATTATCCTGAGGAAGCATTTATGGCATAAAGGAAGGAGATAATAGGCTACTATAAATCTTGACTAGTGCCACTTCAGATTCCTCCATTATATTTTTCAAATTCTCTGTCATAACTATCCTGCTGGCTGGAAAATTTCTCTAGGTGGAACTAAGCACCAAACAACCTAGGTGAATGCAACAGCATATGCACTAGTAATAAGACGACAACAACTCTTCATCGTTCATTGACTACACTGATTGTTTCTCAATAAATGGAGAGCATCCCACAAAAGTTAAGTTGAAGAGTACCAATAAATGATGCTTGTAATATTAGAAAGAGGAGACTATTGTAAAGATAAAGAATAGAAACCAAATTTCTGTTGAGGAGAAATTGATTTTTGCATATGAGTCACTATTATCTGTAATGATATGGCAGTTAAGTGCAGCTGTTCTTTTGGTACACATTCATTCAGTAGGTTATCTGCTCTTCATGGACTTTTAAATTGTTTTATATCAATAACAAGTCTTATATATGCTTCTACTATATAAAATTTATTGTATTTTAGTGTCCAGTGTTTATCTTGTTGCAGTTTGAGATACAAAAAAGATAAATGTACTATATTCAGTAAATTGTCTTCTTATCACAAATCCTACCCACTGCTTCTGAAAGGCTAGAATAAAACTTGGAACAGTACAGCAGTGTGGCACAGAGTCAAAATGCACCTTCATTTTTTCCAGTACTCGGTGCTTAAGGAGAAGATTGGTTGTAATGTACAGAAACAGTCTGATGAGGAAAAGCATTAAAATGATATACAAGTTCTAGTAACATTAGTTAACCAGTGCGCAAACATATACATAGTAAATCATACAATAACACAATGAACATGGTAATGTAATTTTTGTGTTGCAGTGAAAGGTTCTCACACAAAAATGATGTGAATCTGAATTTACTTCCTTGAGGGCATAAAGCTATGCTTACAGATCTCGGATAATAAGTATGAAACTATTTTACACAAGACACAGGAAACTGCTTTGGAGGCATAGATATTCTACTCTATGATACAGAAGGAAAAGACTTCACAAATACATCTAGTGTATTGCATAAAGTAGGCAGAACATTAGTCTATCTCCATGAACACTTTTTATTGCTAAATTCTGAAGCCTGAGTTAAGGAGATATGGTATAAAGGTCAGTTTCCTATGAAGACGGCTTTCTACTTAGCAGCTGTCAAGTCCATATGGAGGCTTATATTATGGTAAAAAGCACACTGAAACTGCCAATCTCAGCAAAACCTTCATAATAATCATTTGGGGTCAAGAACCTTGTCTTTGAGTTATAGTCTTTAAGAAGTAAGTGACATAAAGAATATGTCACACTAACAAGGTAAACCAACACTTTGCTAAGGCTTGGGTATCGCAAGCTAATAATAAAAAATAATAAATAAAAATTATGAAAATTTTATTTTGAAGTAGAAGTGCATTTTACTGAGAGGAACACTATTTATGCTAGAACTACAAAACCACTTTATCCAATAGGTGAATTAGGTTATTTAAACCTTGCAGCAGTCAAAATCTTTACGGCTTGGATCCTGATTTCATATGATATCTGGTATTCAAGGTAAAGTTGTGAGAGACGCATAATGATAGAAATCTCCACTGTTCTCATGATTATACCCTGACAGAGCT
>VZRU01000272.1:22852-36913 GCA_013398155.1 Pedionomus torquatus
CTGTAAGAGCTGGGGTAGGAGAAGCCCTGAATAAGGCACTATGAAACACTTTCTGAAGACTTGGAGAAGTTCGAGTTCCTCCAGTAAATGACAGAGATGCTTAGGAAACATTACACAGCTGAAAGATGGTCTGTACAGAAGAATACACTCCTTTTACCACATCATAGCAATGAAAGGGTATTTGGGTTTTTTTTTCTNTCCCTTTTTAAGATAAGAATATATAGTTCATACTACGTGTATTGCTACTTATTCTTTTTTGCAATACCTACTTTCTCAACTTGCCACATTTACCCTGGGTGTTCCTTTCAGAACCAGACTGCAGATGGATGCAGTTTGGACTTACAATTTCATCAATGGCAATTTCAGATTCTCTCAACTAGTTTCCACACATCACAAAAAGGAACATATTCTCAGAAAAAGGCAAATTAAACCCAAACGAACAAGCATCAAACCCCATTTGGAAGCTTTGTCCTAGATAAATGGAGAATCGTGGGTTGAGTTTGGGATTATATGAAGAAAGAAATTCTATCTTCTCTCATGGTCCAAGTCTACAAAGAAATTTTCTGTCAGCTTCCCTAGGAGGCCACTATGGGCTTTCACTAGCAAATTATGCCGGAGTGTCTAAATCATCAGAGGAGAGAGCATGTAGATATGTGTCTGCTGTAAGAAAACTTTTTTCTCTCTTTCAGAAGTAGGGAGGAGATGGGGAGGTTCCTGTCTCTCTGAAGAGAAAGTGGGAACAGGCAAGGAAGTAATATTCTTTCAAAAGGAGAATACTAAACTTGCATGCAATCTTGATCAAAATTCTGAACAAAAGGCAGAGGTTGGTATAAAAGCAAGTATGGTATTGGAAGTATTCAATATACTTAAAATATTCAATATATTCAAATACTTCTGAATAGCTGGAAAGGGTGCATATAATATGAACAGATGTGTATGAGTTGTGAAACAAGTAATCTTTTGGAAGTGGCAACTAAAATAGTGTGTGCTAAAAAATAATTGAAACATATTTTTGACAAGAAGCTAACCTCCTGAAAAAAACTCTACAAACTGGATTAGAAACCAGCGTTCTTCAGGAAGCTGTGTATTTAAATTTTATTTTTTGGTATCACAAAGATGTCAGAACAGTTGTATACTAGTGGTCTGTTTTTTCAAGGACTTGATCCCTGCAATGTAAGAAATTCCATTAGAAGTAAAATAAAATAATGGAATGCCAAGGAAAGGGCATTATGAAAAATAATGGAAAAAAAAATCATCAGATATAACTGATGAAAAATGTTTGTTTTCCAAGATGGGAATTATCTGGAGATTTTGTTACTATCAATAGAGGTCAGTGTTTTTCTGCTGCATGTTACACCTTTAGATCTTGAAGGTGAAAAATATCTCCTTTTTATTCTGTGTCAGTAGCTCAAATGTAACCTGAAATCATAACAATGGAACTGCTGGCTGCACCCATTTCTGTCTTAGAATCAGGAACCTGCCTGTAAAGGACATCAGCGAGGACTGCTGCTGACAGAGAAGGTCCCAATCCCCAATGACAAATATTCCCACCAACTCCCTTGTGCTGGCACTGAAGCTCATGCAGCCATGTGGTGAGCTAGTTCAGGGAATTGACCCAACCGAAAACAGCAAAGAAAAATAAAACAATTAGTTTTCAGCTGAATCTATTTCCTGAGATAATCCTTGAACAGCTGCACATGTGCTAGTGCCAGGATTGGCACAGGAGAGCCAACAGGAATGCACAGCCAAGACAGGGAGATGACTTACACTGATCATGAAACTGCAGCCTTAGTCCACTGCCTAGACTAAACCATGAAATCAAAGAGCAGTGCTTTTCACTAATTCTGTTTCAAAATGCATTGAACTAGATGGAAACGAAGTGGTATCTCTAACGCTGGGATTTCAAAGATAAATAAATGCTGAACCCCCTTGGACAAAGCAATGTGAATGATGCTTGACCTATAGTTGACCACATTTCAATCTTGAATGTCCGATCACTCAGATTCAGATGATACATTTTGTGAAAAAAAAAAAATAGAATGCGAAAGTTAGCCTGTTCACACAGACTGATACAAAGTTCTTGAGGGACAGATACTAAGAATTTAATGATTCAATGTGTCTTCACAATGCTGACTATCGTTAGTATTATGATCTCAAAATGATATTAATGATATAAATAATAAAGGAAATATAAACCAGCAAAATATTAAAGTTATATTACAAGCATAAGAAGAACCCTATCATCTCCACAACATGCTCAATATGTAACAAAGGTGCATTGTTTATTTTTGTGGAGGTTGGTCTACATTACATGACTTTTAATGACATTTTTTATTTATTAAATGTAATTTACTACACAGATTTTCCAAGGAATTTGCCCATAGTACAAGAGGAAATGATTGTCAAATTTTTACCAAATGTTAGCTTTTATTTTTTTATGGTGAACATTCTGTGACATAAGTTTCGCTGTCTTATTCTTTCTATGTGACAATCTTCATACTAAGAATTTAGGATTCACACACAGAATATGAGAAAATGCACATTCTTTGGTGTCTTTGTGACAGTAAACAGCAATCCTGAAATATTCTTCAGATATATTTATTTCCACAAGTAGCTGAGACTATATTTTTCCTTTTGACATCTAATGAGATTATTTTTTTAGAGCAGTTTTAAGATTTTTCTGAATAATGTGTTCAACTAAACTAAATAATAAGCTACATAAAACTCACAATAAATTGTAATTCTCTATCATGATAGTTAGTATTAATTTTTTTGTTAAGATGTTTTAACATATATTGGGCATTTACAGGATCTCTGTTCCTTACATTGAGATATTAGTAGGGAACCAAGATGTGAAAGTTGTCTTCAGTGTTTTTTCACTGCCCTGTCAGTGTTTGTATGAACCTACAAATGCAATGAATATGCAGTCTCTAAAAAAATGACAGTAACATGGGCTTTTACTCCACCAGGCTAAAAAAATCTTTAGGAGTTTTAATCAAGGATTAGTGAAATAACAGACTATAAAGAAAATACTGTGACAGTGATACCCCTGGGAGCTGTTAAGCCTTGGATCACTGAGATGACTGTCCACAGCTGCTCTAAAGAAGCATAGTTTTTCTGATGGTTCAGTGCATTCTTTATTTACAGATTTTTGACATAGACCATATCCGCATTGAAGAAACAGCTGTAATTTACTGTGTTTAATGGATAGCTACCTAAGTCCCCTTAGCCACAAATTACTGACATGAGGGGCTGCTACTCTCCACAGTATAAATGCCCATCTGGGAAGACATACTCCATGGATTACTGACAAGGTGGCTTGCAAATGAGTACTCTCTTCCAGTTAAATTCTTTCATGTTCTTTTAGACCATCATTCACAGATTATCAATGTAGTATTATTCACAGGAGGAAAACACTATGTGTTGAAACTGTTACATAAGAAAAACACCAGACAATTGCAAATTGTTTTGATCCAGGCAAAATTAACCTAGTGGACTGCAGTGTATTTGGACTTTGTACTGTGTATGTCCTGTCAACATTACACTGGAGATTTTAAAAATAATCTAAGGATCTTTTAACTGCAGAGTAGATGGATCTCTGCATAATTTAAAAAGAGTAAGTGCTGTATCGTTCACACTTTTCTTCAAGTATGTGCCCATGGAATCTGCCTCATAACGTAACCTTATAAAAGAGAATACATTATTACAAGCAAAGAAGCCATCTAACCAATGTAGCCATTTTATACAGAGAACATTTTTTTTTAATCATGGTATTAATATCACAGAAAATTGGCACCATCAGGATGGGTGCCTATCGGAGAAAAGTCTAGTAACACAGAAAGCATGATATTTAAACAATTTGAATAATGAGAAAGTGGGAAAAATTACCTCATACTCCTGCGAGAACTTCAAATTGTCATTTGCTTTCAATCTTTCAATGTGATCTGCAAGTTCCAAGATAGGTATTGGGGGATGACTGGCCATACCTGTTGAACAAGAGAGAAGAGGTTTTAAAGTAAACCACAATGATGGCATCACTCTAAAATTTAGAAAATGCAGTATTAGAATGGCTAGAAATGTGTAAGTAGTAAAGATGTCATATGTGAGAGAAGCAGGCAAATAGTTTGGTTACTCAAAGCAGGACATGCTCTGGATAGATGAGCTCTGAAGCCAAATGAAAAGAAGTCACCAAGCATATTCCCAAAGCTAACATTCCTACTGTAGAGGAAAGAGTTACTGTGATATGGGTTGATGAGGTTAGCTAGGCATGGAAAAATGAGACAGTTAGACCTGATGTCGACCTCTGCTTTGAGTAATGACTCTTAATGTCATTTCAAACTCTTTCTCCTGCCCTGCATGAAATGGAAACTCCATTGAATTGGATGAAGAAAGGTGAGCTGAGAAACAGACACTGAAAGAGCCCTAAGAAGGGAAAGAATAGTGCTTTGATAGAAAACAAAATGACTTATGCATAATCAAGTAAAATGAACTTGAAGAATGAAGGTTACTGAGGTAATTGTAGACACCTAAACCTGCAAAGGAAATGGAATAAAACAAAGAAACCTCAAACCAACATAAAACTAACTTATAAAATAAATCATAAAAAAATGAAATGGATAGCTTGAGGACTAATACTAATGCATCAAGGTCTAGAAGACTGGCTATGTATTCTAACTAAATTAGAAATACTTAAATATTTTATGAAAATTTGAGGTGGCTGACATTCACATGCAATCGTGAATGACTAGAACAACATGCACCACTGCTTTTAGACAACAGTCACTGAAGACAACATTGGACATAAGACAATAAGAACTTCAAAAATGTTTTCACTAGTAGCAGATTGTAGAGGCAGGGGTTGTAGAGTTTGGCTGGACACACATACTGACTGCACTAGTACCTTAAAGTATGCTTAATCTGAAATCCCATTTATCAACCCCCAAAAGTACCTACAATCTACTTCAGGTGTAAACATCTTTGTCTACTGATGAAGATACTGAATGAAAAAGAAGAGCTGGGAATCAGAGGTAGAGATGGGCGTGGAAGGGAATATAGAGACAGCAAGGCAAAAGAAAGACAAAAAAGGTGTGGGGTCAACTAGAACAATCTGCCAGCTGAAGATTTGACAGGCAAAAATTTGTGATCATGTTTGTTTCACGCTAATAGTCTTCATGACCCTTCTCCAAAGTGCTTACATTCTTCTCTTCAAGCTTTATACTATCACACCTAAAATGAAAGTGAGTTTTCAATTGCTTGTGGGAAGAAATCAGAGCTGGCTAGAAACATTAAGCTAGTGAACCCCATGATCTCTTGAAATTACAAAGGGAAAACAGTGATGACTCAAGGGGGCTCAAGCTGGAAGCCATGTTGCACAATGCAGTTTGCTTTGTCACCATGAATTTCAAGAGCATGCCTAAGAGAGTTACTTGCATTTCCTGAGAATGCAGCTGAAAATGACCGTGTGGTTACAACACAGTCACACTACAGCACTTTTTAATTTTTCTTTCTTAAAAAAAATATATTATTTTCTTTTTGATTCTTTGACGTTTCAGGTGTCATACTAGAGTCTAAAATAATGTTCAGCAGCACTGGCCCTGATTCTTCTGAGCCTATACATATATATTTATATATTACCTTCATAGCACATCTGTGATGGTGAGACATTATTTAAAGCAAATATTAAGGCAAGCTGTCAGTCAACTAACAAAGCATAATATGCAGATATAATGGGTAGATTTCTTATACATTTCAATTAACAAATCACTGTATAAGTACTAATTTATTTGAATCGGTAATACTAATTTATTTGAATACATTCTGGTTGTCTCCCATTTTCTTAGAAAATTCACTTAATACAACTTGACTATTCTCAAAATGAGTATGGGTGACAGCCATCTAATAATTACCCTGATTGATCCAGATCAAGCACCCCTATGGAAAATATGTAAGTGAAAAGGCACAAGAGAACTCTAGATTGATCCAGAAATGGAGGTGGACTGATGTACATCTAGAACAGTGCTTGAACAGAGAAAATAATAGAGACAAAGATGTTTAGACCTTTTCGAGCGAATCGTGGGAGAGAGTTATTATCATATAAGGACTGAGTGGTAGTTTGGCTAGAGAGGGAGGACACAGAGCCAATCAGGGAGGCGTAGGGGACTGAATTACTGCTCAAAGCTGAAAAAGTAAAAGCCAATCGGAAATGGGAAACAAATTAGTAACAGCAGTAGACCATAATAATCAATCAATCTTGTACATACAGGCACTTCAGACATGCACAAAACAGCCTCTGGAAACTCAACTAAGGAGATGTCTAAAGGTCCAAACACTCTACTGAAAACATAAAGGACATAAAGCCAAAGAGAATGAGACTTGCTCATTACATGACGAACCTGACTAAATCACCAATATTTTGTAAGCTCAAAACTTAGCTTACAGTGAAGGACTGTTTTTTAAAAGATGCTGAACAATCATTCTTATTAAACTTTTTTTTTTGTTTATATGCTCCTCTATAGGCCATTTGACATTCCTAAGGGGAGATTTCATACTAAACACTCTAGTGCAAAATGAAACTTGGCATAAAACTTTATTTTCAAAGGGAAAAATAGAACTACTTAAAACCTCAGAAACTGGCAAATTTTCACTGTGTACAGCCTCTTTCTCCGCAACTGATTTCAGGTGCGTACAGCTGGACATTTTGTAACTTTCTTCAAATAATACTTTGCAGTTAATTTATGAAATGAAGCAATTGCATTTGGTAAATTTTCATCTTTTGAATATATAAAATGACCTCTACTGAGATAATAAAAGTAGCTACTTTTTAAAAGAACTGCTGGAGGACTTTTGTTATGTAATCAGCCTATGAATCATAATAAGCATCATAACAAAATATGCTATGAATGAACACTTTAAGATTCCATCATATCTCATGTGAAAGCATGAGGCTTCTGCTGAGCTTAACATGAGTTGCATGTGAACAGCAGGTGTAGAACTTGACTCAAAACCCCCACCCAAAATACAGCTAAGCACACTTATTTGTGGCTACAAATAAGAAAATACACTTATTTGCTGACACATCTCTGCATCAATCAACATATGCTATGAAAACACAAAAAAATTAAAGACAAAATACAGCTAAATTACAACAGATTCTGTGACATGCTAGAAAATCAAAAGAAACACCATGCCAAAAACATGCTTTCAAACTTTTTTTAAAATAAGAAAATAGATAAAAACACTTAAAAACTGAAACAGAAAAGAAAAACCCAACCAAACCCTAAGCCTATCACATGCAAAACAGCTGAAATTGTATCCATAAGAAGCTTGTATTTCCAGATTTGGTAGAAGATTGTCAAATGTGATTGATCTTATGCAGCCCAATAGCAACCCCTCCACATGAATTAAATGAGAATGTATGGCTATAATTACAGTGTAGAACTACGTTCTGAGTAATCTGTGGTAAAAACGTGACTAAGGAACATGGGATACCATATGTGCCACAATTTTGAAGAAAAACTGAGAGAACAAGGTCAGAATTCATCTGCATATTAACAAACATTAAACCTTTTAAGCACACTCTTTAACCTCACTAAAACAAGTGGGTGTTTGAGCCTTGTTATTAATGTATTAAATTAGGATTTTGTTTGTTTCTTAATATATGTAAACCTGTAGGTTGAAATGCCAAAATAACCAAGAAAGAAGAAATTAAGCAAAGTGCATAGCTGCTGGCATACAGACTACAATCTAGATGAACAGAAAATGTGATACACTATTTTCACAGAAATTTATTCATTAAATGTGTTACATTTCAGGCCCACATTGAATTAGTAGTCTTATGATTTTAAAAACTGATTTATTACATCCTCATTTTTATTTATTAACACAGAATGGCCTCTCATACACCAATTCATGTTGATTAAGATGTTGTCCCTTCATAGACAAAGAATCAGTACAGTAACAGCGGTTACTGTTACTGATATCTACCCTTACCATAAGGTAGAAAAAAATACATATTTAAAATCTGGACATGGAAAACAGAAAAACTGAAACATGACCCTTATTCAATAGAAATTTGGCATCCATAAAAATTTGCAAGGATGCCTCTAGTATATCTGACCAAAAAGAATCATGTTACTGTGAAATTTCTTTTTCATACAATTGGAACTAAGCCAGATAATGTGAGAATCTTGCATACAAAGCTAAATTTAAGATTAGCTCTAGAGAAAAATGTTGTTCTGCAATAGCTATTCTAAAATAGATGCCAATGTGCATATAATGTTGTAAAACACATTCCAGAAGGATTATTCTTCAAAACTAGATTAATTATTCTGGAATGAAAGTAATTTTTGTTCTGTATCAAAGACTTATTTCTATCAAGGAGCCCTAGGGGGCTCCTTGGCCTCATGGCAGAAGCCCCAACTCTGACTGAAGTGTAAAAGCTGTCTACAGTGAGAAAAGGAGAGACCTCCTAGGGCAGAGGTCCTTAGTTTTCAGACCCTGATCTAAAATTGTTCAATACTGTAACATAATACTGCCTAAAATCCAGAAAGAAAAAGGAAGTTGCTTTTGTGAGGAGTAGAACATTCAACATCAACTCCCAAATAAATGAATTCTGATTGCTTCCAAGTTTGAAAGCAACCAAACAGGATATCACAGAAGTGTCATTTGCACTCTGGAACCTATATCTCTTTCAGGTGCCTAAATCCTTCATGTGAGTAAAGTTCACATGAAGAAGTATATGTAGGATCAGTCACTGTGAGAAAGCTATTTCAGTCTGTCTTAGCCATGGAGGCTAACCACAGCCTTCAGCGTTGTCACGATTCTCATAAACAGAAATTGTGTGGATAAACTCGAAGAAGTGTCCTGCTACCCTGTAAAGCAGGTGACTAAATCCAGACATCACTTTTTCCACTTTTGGTATTTGTGCCTTTTTGCTGTGGACCTTTTTTACCCCTTTTCTGCCTTACCTTGGAAATTGGAATTAGTGAAACTTCCTTAGTAACTCATAGAACACATATTTTGTGAGCATTTACTTTTCTAATAAAAAAGCAGTCTTTAATTCAGAGCCGTAATAATTCTATTTATTTTTCTTTTATTTCAAAGCATCTCATTTAGTTCATAAGAGATAATGAGATAATTGTTTAATAGGCACCCAATTACACAAATTACTTGTAAGTGTGACATACTCTATACTTAAATGAGGAAAAAAGCAGTCACTTTTGAGGCATAACTCAATTTAGTTCTCTGGCTGACTGGCAGATTGAAGTCTTTGCCTGAGCCTTGGGTCTCTCATAACTCACTCAAACCACTTAATGTAAGTTACTTTTTTCTATGTAAAAAGAAGCTTTCTCATTTGATGAAACCTTACGTGAGGGCTTAATTATTACTCCTTTCCTATCTTCATTTTCCCTTGTGGAATACAGACTTCTAAATTTTGCACACCAGGTTAATGATTTTAATCTTGTACTTCACAGGAAACTGGTAGAATTGGAAGAATGTGAATCATAGAATCATAGAATGGTTAGAGTTGGAAGGGACCTTGAAGATCATCAAGTTCCAACCCCGCTGCCATGGGCAGGGACACCTCCCACTAGACAAGGTTGCTCAAAGCCCCATCACGCCTGGTCTTAAATGCTTCCAGGGATGGGGCATCCACAACTTCTCTGGGCAACCTCTTACAGTATCTCACCACCCTCTCAGGAAAGAATTTTTTCCTAATATCCAATCCAAATCTCCCCTCTTCCAGTTTAAAACCATTACCCCTTGTCCTATCACTATACTTCCTGACACAGAGTCCCTCTCCTGCTCTCCTGTAGGATCCCTTTAGATACTGGAAGGATGCTAGAAGGTCTCCCTGGAGCCTTCTCTTTTCCAGGCTGAACAGCCCCAGCTCCCTCAGCCTGTCCTCATAGCAGAGGTGCTCCGTTCCTCTAATCGTCTTTGTGGCCCTCCGCTGAACCCGTTCTAACAGTTCTATGTCCTTTCTCTGTTGAGGACTCCAGAGCTGGACACAGGACTCCAGGTGGGGTCTCACGAGTGCAGAGTAGAGGGGCAGAATCACCTCCCGTGACCTGCTGGTCACACTTCTTTTGATGCAGCCCAGGATATGAATGACCTTTCCTCAGCTACTCCAGTTATAGAAGAGTAACAGACTTACAAATTAAATCCTGTATGCTACCGACGGATTGAGTATTTCCATGTTTACTCAAACAAACCCACCCAACTAGGCACAGCTGTGACCCATTCAGTGGCATATGAGTTTCTCTAACAAATAGACATTTTCGGGTAACACATACAGACATGGGATCTCAGTCTCAGATGCAGAACTGTGGGCTGTCCCAAAAGTCAAGACAAAATGCCAAATTTATCTATGGAGATACTCCATCCAATGAGGGAAATTAATTCAGTCTTTCCTGGACAAGGTATGACAGGAAAATCTTTAAGTAAGTGCAAGATCGGTGAAGAGTTAAGTTCTGTACTGACAGGACAAGATAAAATGAAAGGAAAGCAAGACATTTGCTGTGCTGGTAGTTTAGACTGTGGATTTTTATGACATCTTTGTGTTGAATTGAGACTTTTACGACAAGTACATCATTGTGCCTAAATTGTTGCCTTAAATATCACTAAAGATAAAATATTGCTTTCCCATAATTTCTTTCAAGAAGTTATGCATGCATAGGTAGTATTCCATGCTTGTGTTAAGAAATTCAAACTTATGACAACATGGGTTTCGTTTTCAAATTATTTGGGTAGTTAAACCTGATCAGACCTTTCCTTACACAAAATATATGGTTGCTAGCATTTCAGGAAAGAGGCTGTTTAGAAATGTTTTAAAGTGCTAAAGTTTATGACAAGCCAGAATTTTACAGGAGTGTCTCATTCACCTCTCCCAGTGAAAAATGGCAATCTGGATACACCAATATAATTTAAAATTTTCTTCTCTACCACTTCTACACATTATGGATTCAATATAAGTTCTTTTTTTCCCTCCCATTGGAAAGAAGTGGTGTGTCTGGAAAGCTTCAAGCAAACTGTGGATACTTTTATCCTCTAAATAAATAATCATAGTAACAATGTCCAATCATCTATCCTGATGCAGTTGTTCTGGCTAAGCAAAGTAAGCACTCTGTCATTTATTTTATCTGTAAGTAATGGTCACAAATGGAAACATCTTACATAGCAGATAAGGCCATTGTATGAGGTGATTGACGATATCTTAGTAAAAGAAACCCAACACATAATGACATCAGCTCCAGTCCCTTCTCTCAGCTGCCTGTTTTCCCCTAGCAGTACCCTATTCCCTTTTTGTGCTACCTGGTAGAAAACAAAACCACATATCTGAGAGTGAAAGAACAACAAAACTGACAAAACTGGTATCCTGAATCTACAGACTTCCCATAGTTTCTCCACATTTGTCTTGAAAAGCTTTGTCTTGCATGTGTGTGTTTACCACACACTTACCAGTGTGTTACTGTGTGGTGTTGGCTAAACATTCCAGCAAGATCTAATTATCTAAGTCAAATTCAGCTGGATTTTAATGAAATCTTCTAATGAACCAATTGAAGTTTATACGACTTCAGTGAATTTTTGCTTTTACTAGCACAAGAACTCAACCTTGATGACACTGGGGCTAAGGTTACATACATAGAACTTGTTAATTAGCAAGTGTACATGGTAAGACAAATCTCCTGGAGTAGGAATTTTCTTCTTGATATTTGCCTGAATATGGAGTAACATAGTGGCATGACCTGTGCCTAAAGGTCTTAGATGGTACAATAGTAGGAAAAAAAGATCATAATTTGTTTTCTGTACTATACTTGTCATAACAATAATCCTCCATTTTGTGAAAAAGTTTACAGTAAAGAAAAAGATCTCACAGCAGAAATGGATTGTAGGTATTCTGACCAACTAGCTTCAAAGAAAACTGCAAACTTCCCAGGCAAACTATACACTGTAAAGAAAGGAACATTTCCACTCCTCTCCAGTTCTTTTCAGCAGTGAGGTAGAACTATGGTTTCTACAAGTGACACAAACTGCAATGTCATAATAACTTTGCACTCTAACTGTAAATATAGAATTAATTACAATAATTTTATATATAAAGTTGTTAAGACTTGGCAGCTTTTTTTTTTCTGCCCACATTTTAATTTATGAGGAATAATAAACAGATAAGAATCTGCATCTAAATACATGGACAGCAGAAAGCTATGCTTATATACCTAGTTATTGAGCCATCCACTCTACTCAGTATATACCTGTATAGAGATAATGACCTCTTTTAGGCATAAGAAAAACTGTAAGAACTGTAAGAACTGTAATTTTTCTTTTGATGTTTCAAAGACTTGTATGTAACTTCTGTCTCTGTAACGACATTTAAAATTTTGCATTACAGTGCTGGACATACAAAACCATTGCTCAGTAAGGATGAGTCTACATTAATATTACAGTCTCAGAAGAACAATTGTGAACAAAAACTTTCAAGCATTTCCATTTACTACACTTAGGTTCATATTGTAGAGAGGTCCCAGAGCATGTCAACATGATTCTCATATTCAGATGAATCTAAACTACAAGATGCACTCCTAAAACATACCTAATTTGTCCCATCTGCTAAGGAGCAGTGTACTGGAACATACTAGAAAAGCAAGGCTAGAACAAAACTTGAGCTTCCAGGCTTTCCCCTTTTACCTCTATCATATGCATGTAGTGTATATGTTGGGTTTTTATCCCCAAATTTATTACTTTTCAGACCCACTCGTGCCGGGGCCACACTATATTTATTAATATGTAAGTCACTATCTAGAAGACCAGAAGAGATTTGCAGGTTCAGTTAACCCTTTTGTAATATTTTGTATGTCAGCTTCTGCAGCTAATCTCTCAATGTTTCAAGTATCTAATTTACTGCATCTATGAGCTTGAATTCATTATTTTTTTGTACTTAATGCAATAAATTTGACAAACATAAGGCTCAGGAAGATTTGGTAAGTAATTAGTATCACATCAGGTCTGTGTGCAAACATATTGTAATAGAAAACTACCGGAAAATATCATGATGAAAATAAAGCTAATTAAAAAAAAAAAAAGACTCATGAAAAGGTGATAAAAAATCATTACTATTTTAAGTATTTCTATCCTTGTTTTTCATAGTTATCACAAACCAAACAGCTTTAAGAAAATAATACCTGTAAACAAAATAAGTATGTCAGATATTGGAGAGTGTGTTGCTTTTACCTTCAGAACTACTGACATGTTAATATCCTCCTTGACCCTAAGATATAGCCTAAATTTAAAAGACAAGATCTGTATTGTACATTTACAATGTAGTGGAACTTACAATGACGTTAATGGATTACCTGATAAAGCAGGAGATAAGAGGGAAGCTTATTTACAAAGAAGTAGCTGTAAGAAGATTGTTAATAAATAGAAAGGGTATACATTTCCTAATAATCTTTGCCAGCATTTTTAGGTTTAACTTGGACTTATAGCACATAAAACACATCCACGTGTGTGACTTTGGGATCTTTTTTACACAACTTTAATTTTGTTTCATGCAGGATTTTTCTTAATATAAAGAAATGACAGAGCTATTTTGAAAACTAACCGAGAAACCTCAAACCAGGACAATTGTGCAAAAAACTTCATAAGGAATCTATACTTATATTCCTAATAAACATTTTGTTCTGTAACAGCACCACTTATCAGTTTGTGATCATAGAGCTCTCAGTAAGTTATTATTGTTCTTACCTGGAGTTTGAAAATTAAGACGTCGCAGCTCCACTGGGTCTGTGGGATGGTGAGAGGGGACCTCCTTGTTGTTAGGTATGCTGCTCTTTCTAGAATCAGATTCAGCCCTCTTCCTGTGTGGAGAAGATAAATACACATAAACATAAGATCAAGGTGTTAGCTTGCAAATAAAGGTGCCTGAGTATTTAACCATTATATTCTATAAGTAAGATGCTTATTTCTGAAAGAGTATTTGATCCAGTGGAAAGGTAAAATAATTATGCATGGTGGGTAGGGCAACTATAAAATAACAATGTCAACTACAAAATGGCAAAATGA
>VZRU01000273.1:20537-41963 GCA_013398155.1 Pedionomus torquatus
GGGGGGGAGGAGGGGCAGGGAGGGGAAGGGAGGAAATCCCAAGACAAAAAGTGTTAAACTCACTCTAAAATTACAAGTTGCAGTTTCAGCCCATTTTTAAAGGGTCATATTCAACCTTCCATTCCTTCAAGGTTAGAAGTCACTTTTGATGAAGTAGCAGATATTCAACTTGAGTATCACTATCCCTTTTACCTAGTATAATCGGGCTTTAGGCTTGGAGAGACTGATAGGAGTTACAATTTTACCCTGCTTACTCCTGGATTGGTATGCCTTCTACTCAGCATTGAAATCAAAGTTATCCAAGATGCAAAAGCCTGCTCCATGTTTTTAATTCTACATGTGTTTTCCAACATCCCAGCCCACTTCCACAGGTAAAGGTTTTCTACAAACAAAAGCAACAACACCATTTCTCGCAGATCATTTACAGATTCCTATCACAAGTACTGCATCCAATACGGTGCAACACTTGTTCCAACAAACCGGTGAATACAGCAGGCCACCCAAACAGATGAGCACTGTGTTCCTACTCAAAGGATGCTGGACGTGAGAGACATTTATTGCATTGCTGTATTTTCTTAGAATTGGTCAAAGGACTCAATAGGCTATTCTCAGGAACCCAGAATGTAATCATATATCTGACACAGTTTTGAGATCATGAGTTCAGTGGAAAAGGAACTGGCTGGATGGTCACATCCAAAGGGTGGTGGTCAATGGCCTGAGGTCCAGATGGAGAGCAGTAACAAATGGTATTCCTCAAGCGTCCATGCTGGGACTGTTTACTGCTTAACATTTTTATCAGTGACATCGACAGTGGAATCGAAAGCACCATTAGTAAATTTGCAGATGACAAGTTATGTGGTGTTGTTGATACACCAGAGAGATGGGATGTTATCCAGAGAGACCTGGACAGGCTGGAGAGGTGGGCCCAGATGAACCTCATGAGGTCCAACAAGAGCAAGTGCAGGGTTCTGCACCTGGGCCAGAACAATCCTCACTATCAGTACAGACTGGGGGATAAGGCATTGGAAAGCAGCGCTGAGGAAAGGGACTTATGGGAGCTGATGGATGAGAGGCTGGACTTGCAGCTCAGAAAGCCAGTCCTGGGCTGCATCAAAAGATGTGTTGCTAGCAGATCCGGAGAAGTGATTCTGCCACTTTGCTCTGGTGAGATCCCACCTGGAGTACTGTGTGCAGGGCTGGATATGGACCTGATGAAGAAGGTCCAGAGGAGGTCCACAAAGATGATCAGGGGGCTGAAGCACCTCTGCTATGAGGATAGGCTGAGGGAGCTGGGGTTGTTCAGCCTGGAGGACTCCAGGGAGACCTAATAGCAGCCTTTCAGTACCTAAAGGGGGCCTCCAGGAAGGCTGGGGAGATTCTGTTTATAAAGGCCTGCAATGATAGGATGAGGGGCAATGGATTTAAGTTGAAGAGCAGATTTATAGTGGATATTAGGAAAAATTTCTTTACTCTAAGCGTGGTGGAACACTGGAACAGGTTGCCCAGGGAGGGGGTTAAAAAAAAAAAATTCACCAGGAGGACAGTGCAGCACTTGAACAGGTTACCAGAGAAGTGACAGTGAGGTTTTCCATGCAGATTTTAAATGTTCAGTTACACAAAGCTGTAACTGACCTAAATGAATACTGGCAATAGTCCTGCTTTAAGTGGGAGGCTGGACTAAGATAACCTCCAGATGTTCCTTCCAAGCAACATCTGCAGTTCTCTGAACCAGAACTCCACATTATGTTTTCTTTCAAATACTAGCATCTCTGACTTAAAAAGGAAAAAAAACTCATAACACAACACTTTTCCTAAAAGTGGCAAGATACTCTGCTAGAACATACAGGATTTTAATTCTTAAATAAGGAAGAGCAAACAGTACTTCCTCACATGTAGAAAAGAATCTAAGTCAAGGCTGGGGGTTTATTATAAGAAAATCTGAAAATTCAACTACTTTGAAGAATGAGCTCTTCTCTGATGCCCAGAAAGCTGTTTAAGCACAGCTACTAAATACACAACAAATTGATTCATGCAGTTGTCAAGTAAGAGAATAACAAAGATTTACTTTATGTTACATCAGTCAAGGGAAAATTATAATCCAAAAAGGAAGCTTAAGCAATTAGACTAAGAACTTGCAAATACATATATATGTATGAGATATATATATATAAATATGGGAAAGCTTCATGCAGGTCTGAAAAAAATAAACCATCTTTGTTGTTCAGGCACCTCCAGCAGCCTTCTTGAGGTCAAGAACCTCTTTTCAACCTCACCACATCAACCTACTGGCAATTAGCAGTCCCACACAAGCCTTAAAACAACATATCCTATGCATCTGAGCATACTGTAACCAAGTGCTTCTGTCCCTCATGCCCACTCTGGTCTTCCCACCAAGTCCCCCAAGATCTGTTCACATCGGGACCTAGTAAGCAGCAGCAGAGTCTAAGCTGACCGTCAAACTGTAGGGAGGCACTTGGATGGCAACTGTAATGACATGAACAGAACACAAACACAGGAAGCTGGGAGAACACACTTTTCATTATTTAGTTTTCTTTTTTCTTTTATTTAATCCATATGCTAGAGATACTAACTCTTACAGTTGAGACTGAGCCACATCCTAAAGAAACTATAACATCATTTACAATGCCTTATAATCTATTCCAGTAAGCAAGAAAACCAGAGTTCGCCAAAAGCTCACTGAGAACAGGCAAGAGCCTTCACAAGTCTTTCAGTCACATTGCTTATGGATAATTGTCCCATGCCTTTACTCCAAAGCCACGCTCCATTAGCTTCAACCCCACTGCAGAGACATATGTGCATTTGAGGGGTGTAAAAAAAGCGGACAAAACAAAATCCCAAGGAAAAAGCAGAAGTGGGGAAGGGAATTGCTGCTCTCAAACTTCAGCCTTTACAGAATTCACAGGACTTGAAAAGGACATTTGGCAAGTCCCATCTAGATTTGGCCTGAATATTTATGGAGCTCTGTCATTATAGAAATAAGATCAATTTTACTAAATTCAAGGCACAGGAAACAATGTACACTTTTAAGATGGCTAGCATATCATTTTCATCTTTTAACTAATGTACACACAAATGCAAAAATAAAACTGAAACTGTTGTTAAATTCTAAATCTTAACAGGCACTGCAAGTCCACGCAAATAGTCACTACCTCCAAATAAAACTAATTGAAGCTAGAACAGCTCTGAGTTTACTGTACTGCTGCACTGCTAGTTGTACTGGCTGAAATAAGCTAAGCAGGAATACAGAGATTTATTTATTTATTAACAACAGCATTTGACAAAGTGCTTGAAGACCCATGATATATTTTGGGATAGGTCAGTTCCAGAAGACTGGGCCATTATATTTCCTTTACAACTTTTGTGGGGTGGAACAAAGACTACTGCCAACCAGAACTGTAATGTTCAATCTGACTGCTATTTTGAGTTTCCATAGAGATTCTGCTTCCATTTTAAGCATGATACTGCTCAACCAGAAACCCTATTCTGAGAATTCCAGCAGTAGACATAGACCTCTCACTCTACTACACATAAGCTGATAAAGTTAGCAATATGTTTTCCTGGCTTTACCCTACTCCTAAACACCCCAGGCTCTCCTCTACACTTATTTTACTCCCAAGCACAGACACCACAGGAACCAGAGACTTAGGTGTTTCCCACCCGCCCCCNTAAAAGTGGTCAGTTGTGGAACAGCAGTAACAACCCGACTTACAGAGGCTGGTAAAAAATTTGAGTTTCTGGTTTGGGGTGCACTACCAACATATTTTAAAAAAAAAGGATCAAAAAAACAAATGCAAAAATTTGAATATACAAACCAAGAAGAGAGTGCAAAATGAGCTCAAGAGAAGAAAGCAGCATTGCACGTGCAAAAATCCAAGAGAAAAACAAAAATATCTTCCTAGATTTCCATACTCTCATACTTTAAACATTGATAAGATTTCCAAAGATCCATTAGTCACCTATACTAACACTGGTTAAACATCTTTTTGAGCTTAGAGAAGACTCTACATTACACTAAACCATCAAAAATCTGTCTTAATTTATCTTTTATTTCCCTCCCTTCCCTCATCTCTTAGGAAAAACAGAGACTACATGGTCCAGAAAATCTACAATAGTTTTCTGTAACTCTCAGAGTAAGTTTTCTAGCTTCACACTTGACTCGCATGCAGTGAGATATACTGAATACTACAGTGTACCAACATGGTTTGATGGTATTACTTGCAAAATGAAAGAAACACTTATACAGCATAAAGATCTAAATGCTATTACCTATATCAATACATGGGGAAGAAACAAGTAGTAGGTAATCAAATACCTTTCAAAACCAATGTAGTTTAAATACACTTTCTTATTCTCTCCTCACACTAACTTTTGTAGGCCATACCATATAATTGTAACATTGTTCTAGTATGAAAGATGAAGCAGCTGAGCTGTATTTTGGGTAGACTGAAAGATACCATATGATCCAACTTTTAGTCACATCTGTACAAGTAGAAAGGAAAAGTGAAAAGGTAGTTGCAAAATCATTCATGCAAATAAATCTGTGATTGGTAGGAGCTAGGCAGAATGAATGACTTTCCCATAATATCATAACTATGGTTGCACTGCTAATGATGCTATAAGGCAGCAGACCTAAACATGTGGATTACGCATAGTCTAAAGCTTAAATTTTTGTAAGAGCCATTTATGCATGCAGTAAATGAAGGGTAAAATGTGACAGGCTCAATCATTTTCTCAAAGAATCAGATAGTTTCACTCAAAAAGTAAAGATGCTATTTAAAATGTGTACTCAAGTAATTTTACCTAGCAGACCACCATAGCACATCTGCATTCTTAGTTTTCAAAGAGGGAGATTAGAGAGAGCAGAACACGTTCCTGGCTGGACTGTTACAACAATGCAAGCTACAAGCAGCCATTCTTCTCTAACACTATGCACTTTCATGGCTCACTCCAGATGAAGAAACATCCTCCTCCAGACACAAAGAAAAGCAATTGTTATTAACTCTTCAAAACATTCATTACTTGCACAAAATGAAACTTGCTTTGCTTGTATAAAGTGATTCACAACATATGTGAAATTAGTCTGAAGTCTACAGTGTCTGCAGAGGTCTGGTCATACAGTAAGTCACTGTCAAATGCAGACTGACTTCTTACTCATCCCAAGGCCACACAGTCTTAAACTGGCCCTGGACACTGGAAAAGAAGGGTGAAAAGAGTCCTTAGCCATGCTGCCTTTTCAATTACTACATTGTATCAGATGACCTTAACCCCCCCAAAAAATGGTTTTAAAAGTCAAGAATTACTAAACTTGAAGCTATCCAATTAAAAAGGTAAGGATATATAAATACATATTTATTACAGTTAAGCTTATTTAAACATGAAGTAAGCATCAGAAATCCACTTTACAGCCTGATTTATAAAAAACTGTAGGAGTTCCAATTACCTCATTGCTAACTCTAGTTTCAGAAACATTAACTGCTGAGTGGAAGATTTTTCTCCCATACTTCCTATTCCTGAAGTCTCTCATCCTTCTTTGCCAGAATAGCTCCAAGCCTTACCACTCAGAGTATAATAGATTTTTAAAAAAATATTCTTCTACATCACAGAAAAATTACAGTATTCCTTATCTAATCATTAGAAGCCAAGCACTCTATAATGTTAATAATTTTAACTCAGATTATTAAAAGAGAACCCCAAAGGATTGTAACTTCCTGGCTGCCCATAAGTAGCTAGGATATCAGAGTTCATCTCCAATTAAAACGCCATGCTTTTGGGACTGTCAGAAGAGGTTCAGATTATCTTGACAGCAGCATCTTTTTCCACCAAAGTAGAGCAGAAGCACATAATCCAACATGCTTGACTGCAAAAATCAGATTTGACTTTTTTCCCCTACAGGCAGCCCATTCAACAAAGGTCTTTGTGACTTCAGGAAAATTGCAAGCCAAATCTAATGAGATGAAGGTTTTTCTGTCAGACCAGGAAGTATACACCGAAGAACAACCAACTGTTTTTAGTTTTACTTCTTGCCAGTAAAAACAAAGCAACACCAGAGACCAAAATAAAGAATTGCAGGAAAAAATTCCAGAGTTCCACTGCATTTCCAAGCAGCTTAAGAAAAAAAAAAAAGATAAATGTAAAGTTTAGTTATTTAGATCCATGGCAAACGCTAACAAAGCTATTAATATTCAAACCTTAGTAACAGCTGCCAAAAGTGCAAAAACATTTTCTCAGTTCATTGGGGTTTTTTTTCCTAAAAAAATCCACTCACAAGCATTCAATTCTATATTCTACTGTTACTTTATATAAATGCGTTAGGATGGGGCACATATAAGACATCCCATATACATAAAATCCTCCCGTTTTCTGAAGTTTAAGCCCTTATTCACACAGGAAAGGTACGTACTCCACAGACAAACGCAAGAACAGCTCAACACTGAATTCTCTCTCCCTTCAAATACATGAAAGAAATTTCCTATCAGCAATAAACAAGTTTTTAGATCACTCAAGGGAAAACAAACCCCCACACTGAGAGGACTGTACAATTAGCAGTGCTATCCAACATAAACCATTCAGATCAAAAAACAAATATCAAAAAATATGTTGAGAGTTTTATTTTAATCAATCACTCTACTTAAGTCTGTATAAGTATTTGACCACCAGGGACAGCACTGGCTTCCATAGTTTGTCCATAAAAATCTCCTCTGAATTTCCAGTTACTACAGCCAGTTTAGTCTACCTCTTCACCTGCTCTGTCATTTCAAAATTTCTCTATGGTCTAAGGACCTTATATTTCACAGGACTAAGTTTTCCAAAAGCTACTTTTCTATTAACAAGGCAAAAGGGATAAGCCATAAAAAACCGTTTTGGGTTTTTTTTTTTACACCAATTATGTAACACACACACAAACCATGTCTTGAGCTCTGACACTTCTCCCAAACCACAGTGACTACAAGTCATCCAAGACTTTACCAGATCCTGCTAGTTTCCCAACCAGTAAGTAAATAGTTACTTTCCTTCACAAGTTTGGTTCCTCTGATCATTTATGTCAGTAAGACTCAATTATTTCACTATTTGTGGAATGCAAACACAGAAGTGTCATGAGCAAAGCAGTTGATTAAAAAAATGTAAATGAACAGATCGAAGGTTTTCATGGTGCTTGCCCAGCTCTAACATTTACCAGCATCACACAAGTGAAACAAGAAACAGTATTAATTAATGCTTGAGGACTACTTTGATTTAAAGTACTAAACAAGCATTCATAACTACAGATAACTGAATTTTCAAGGAATCCTGATTGTGACTGACCAGTGAAATGAAAAGTTACATGTTTGAAAATGAAATAATTGAAGAGTGGATACACCTGCTGGGATGGGAAAAGTTGTTTTAAAACTATTTTAGTGCTTTTGCTCTCTCTTAGAGCCTTGCACATCACAGAAGTTGTTGGGGAAATACTTAAATTCTGTGAGAGGAAACTGGCTGCTGCCAGAGAGGAATACCAATTGGAATGTCTCGTGCACATACCTCCCAAAACGAGTCTTTACTGAGTATTTTACAGAATATGGGGTTGAATACTTTCAATGTGAGAACATACTGAAAAAGGGATTGAGTATATACTTAAAAGAATGACTAACCACAGGCTTCATGACCCAAGACAAAAGCATCTACTCTGACCTTGAAAGCCATAAAGACAGGATATCCACTATCCATGGAACTAGATATTTTAATACACTGATATGGGTACAGGGACAAAGGTTAGAGGAAATGAAGTGTGGGAAGAATCAGTGATTCTCATACAAAATAGGCAAGTAATTCTGCCTGTTTTCAGAAAAGGCTCATCCTCACAAAAAATTATGATGTTCCAACTTCCATACATTTTTGCTCTCATTTTCTTGCTGTTGCTTTGCACTATTCCAACAGTAAACAAATGAGCTTGAGCAAACCAAAACCTATCATTCAGAAGAAATCACAATCTTTAAATATACTTAGTTGTACAAAATAACAGGTACATAAACATTGACTCTGATCTGCTCTTTCTTTCCTTTTAAAAGATAAAAAAACCCCGATACCAGCAAGTTCTTTTTAATAATAAGAATTAAGACTTAAGCATTGTTTCTAATCTGTTCTGAAAGCTCTCTGGCAATAGATTAACACGTATCAGAAATGACAGTTTGGATGTACATTGCACGAGGTGTACCAAAATCCTTTCTCGGCCAAGGCTCTTTTAACAGTCTTTCATTTGACATTGCTTTGCACACATCATATCACTGACATCATAGGATAAAAATTGTATAGGCCTCAGAAACAGACTGGTAGAAAAAAACAATAAAGAAATTAAGCACAGAAGAACAGACACGAAGTGCAAGCAAGTATCAAGATACCAATGGACACCACTTACAAAACCTTGTAGGGATTCATTAGGAAACAGAAATAGAAATGACAGCACCATCCTAGCAGAGCATCCTGTCTCCTAGAGAGGCAGATAGCTCCTTTGACCAGCACTAACAAGAGTTTAAAGTTGTCTGAGGCCATAGATGAAATGCGTAAAGACATGTACTATTGGAAAAGACCACACCCAAAACATACACAAAGAATGTCAGGGAAAGTGGAAGACTGAAACCATATACTCTTACTCAGCTCATACCAAGATTCCCCTCTCACCACCAAAAGGGAAAGCACGCAATTGTTAAATCATACAATAGCCCAACACTTCCACAGCTCCATAAAAGAGCTGTATCACTTGTATCAACAGTGATACAACTTGTAACAACAGTGATCCATAAAAGAGCTGTATTCACTTGTATCAACAGCAAAATGTAGACAAGTTAGAATAATGCTTTACCTATGTTCATTATCCAAAGGCAACAGGAAATTATGCTATTTAGCATCATGAATAGAAAATGAGGTAAAAAAACTACAATGGCACAAGCCTACCAAAATAATCGGAATACTCTCCAGTTTTGAGCAGTGAATCAGACATTCAAAGGCATATGGGAGAAGGCAGACAGAGAGCACATTTCTGGAACACCCATGGTACACAATGAAAATACTTAATTTTGTAGCTGAAGTAGGATTGAAAAGAAAGAAGCCATGCCAGCAGCATGCCTAAGTATACCTGTGATTTTGAGCACTCAGCCTAGGAAACACCTGCAATTTTTCATCTGAAATCCAAGCCACTTACAGCAGCCCAAACAAATTGCTGCAAGGACAACAGGTAACTTCTTCCTACTGTCTGACACTAAAACTTCTTTATCACAGGCAAGAAGTCAGAAGAAGCCATAGAAAAGTAGTGTCTAAGAGCAGAGTATCCCTGCCTAGCACTCAGAGCCAAACAGCAAACAAGAACCTGGGAGAAGTATGGCCTATAATAAACTGTTCTTCCAATTTCCCTCTTCCACCGCCGCCCCCCAGATGCTGCAAACCAGGAAATGCAGGTGGGAAAGATGCACAAGCTCTGCAATAGTACTTGATCTATGTACACAATAAACTTAGTCCTAAAAAGGAATGTAAATCTTTTCAAATAGCTTGAAGACTCAACAGACAAAAGGATGGAGGTCTCACATGTAACAGGTCTCAAACACTTATATTTAAAAGGATTCTTAATACATCTTTAGTTTTAAATTTTCTGAAAGATATTTGGCATTCAGGTTTGAGTATTTACCTTATTTAGCAAACAGCAGAGATTTATACTGCTTTTATATTTCCTTTGGATGATTTCATTTCTATATATATTTGTTAAGTAAATATGGTTCCTCTGAGCTAAAGCATAAATATTACCCCAACACCCCTATATATGGGTAAAGAGGCATAGCTTGTTTAAAGAAGGTCATAAGAAATCCCTAAGAACTAAGAATAAAACTAGACTTCAGAAACAGTCTTTAAAATGCTACCAAGTTTAGCCTTTTTTTTTTTTTGGACATCTCAACTAGCTGTTATTTATTGCTTGGTTTCAGACATCTAGAAGGAGTTGTGAGAATCTGACTTGAATACACGTAAACAACTCTTACTGCAAAAAGATCTAAAGTCTTTGTGATCCTTGACAAAAGGTCACTGACAGTCTGGTTTATACAACATTTATTTAATGGGGAAACGGAAAAATATTTGAGTTTTTGGGAGGGCTACAAAGTAGATTTCACCCCAGTGTAACCTCATAATCTGAAGTTCATTGCCTTGATCTGAGACAGAAAAACCAAACCATTGGAAAACAAGAGTTTAGGCAATGCTGTCTTTTTTTTATTTGTGGAGCTTAAACATTCTACAACAGCAATGCAGGCACAGAGCTGCAAATTCAGCAAACTTCTTTTCTTGGTTACCTTTTGCAGCCTGTTAGAAGGATTACCTGTGGATTCATTACCACATCTAGTTCTAAAAATTTGCTATGGGGCTTTTCAGTTAGAATGCTGCCTTTTCAGTCACCAGCATTCCCTTTTCTTTTAAAAGAAATAGCACTCATATGTATTTGCTCCTCCCCACATCTCTCAAAACAAAACCAAAAGAACATGACATTGCTTCTTAAACATTACATTTTTAAAAGCAGAAAATATTCAGCTTTTATGAAAACTTTAACAATCACATTTGAGCTAACAAACTTCCCGAGATAAAACATTTATTGCAGTAATGGAAGTTTGGCTTTCCTGATCTTTAACAGTATACCAAAACAGCTAATTCCCACCCTGGAAGTGTTTTCTGACCTCTAGAAAGCGTCATCTATGTTTAACTGTAGACAACATATGCCAATGGCATTTCAACACTCCATGGTAATCTCACAAAAAAAAAAAAATCCAGCTGGCTTAGTTCACATCTCAACTGAGTTTTGGCTTTTGTGAGAAAATATTGATTTCAGAAGAAACTCTTAACTAGTCCCTTAGCAAGTAAACCTTCAGGCAACCCTTAACTGGCTACCATAAGTAGCAAACTGATTCTTCAGCAACAAGTACACAGTTCTCAAAACAGGCTAGTCACCTCTCCTGTTGCTTCCTTGTAATAAGTAACAGCAATGAGTCAATCACCATGAGCAGGATGCAATGTGTAGAGTCCTGAGAGACCACAGAAGTCCACTGCACCAGACACTACTTAGCAGCTCCCATCCACAGCACAATATCCCTAGGTATTTGGAGTTTAGCGTGTAACAGACAAATAAAAGGAAAAGTGTATTATTTGAAACTATACCAAGTAATCAAACTGATTAGGAAAGAGTATTTGAAATGTCAGCTTGTAAAAACAGCATTTTTTGAAAAACTGAAGTATGCGTCATTTATAGCTAACAGTTCAATTATCAAGAAGCATAAAGGTTCGTCCATTTCACACTGAAATCTTCCTCTGCTCAAGCATCCATGCCTTAATCACCATGAAATTATTTGTACTCCTATTTAAATCACCTCTCAGTAACAATTCCTAACATCACCTGATAATCATACATTCTATATCTAAATACCTTCTAACTACACAATCTACAAATCCCAACGAGTTTTGCTGACTAATATCCACCCAGCAAACCACTGATGAGCTAGACTTGTCTAGTCACTGTATTTTCTTTGTTGGCTGTCCCTGCCCAGCTGTGGAGAAAGAAAAAGGAAACAATGTCAGAAAAGTCCACATTTTCTGTTATGCTGAATTAATCACAGGTTAGATAGATGGACCACTTGGTGGGTAAGGAACTGGCTGGGTGGCTGCACTCAAAGGGTTGTGGTCAACAGATCAATGTCCAAGTGGCGGACAGTGATGAGTGGTGGCCCACAAGGGTCAGTACTGGGACCCGTGCTATTTAACATCTTTGTTGGAGACATGGACAGTGGGATAGAATGCACCCTCAGCAAGTTTGCTGACGACACCAAGCTTGGTGGTGCAGTCAACATGCTGGAGGGAAGGGATGCCATCCAGAGGGACCTGGACAGGCTTGAGAGATGGGCNTAGAACGAGTCCAGCAGAAGGCCACAGAGATGATTAGAGGGATGGAGCACCTCTCCTATGAGGACAGGCTGAGGAAGCTGGGGCTGTTCAGCCTGGAGAAGAGAAGGCTCCGGGGAGACCTTATAGCAGTCTTCCAGTATCTGAAGATAGTCTACAGGAGAGTAGGAGAGGGACTCTTTGTCAGGAAGAGTAGTGATAGGACACAGTTTTAAACTGGAAGAGGGAAGATTTAAATTGGATATTAGGAAGAAATTCTTTCCTGTGAGGGTGGTGAGGCATTGGAACAGGTTGCCCAAAGGAGTTGTGGCTGCCCCATCCCTGGAAGTATTTAAGGCCATGCTTGATGGGGCTTTGAGCAACCTGCCCTACCTGCCCTAGTGGGAAGTGCACCCCATGGCAGAGGGGTTGGAACTCGATCTCTAAGGTCCCTTCCAACTCTAACCGTTCTATGGTTCTATGATCCCACTTCCATAAATATAAGAAATACATAGAATCATGTGGGGCAGCCACAACTCCTCTGGGCAAATCATTCCCATTTAATGATTCACAGACTGCTTTAGACAAGAAGGGACTGCTGGAGGTCATCCAGTCCCAACACCTACTCAAAATCAAAGTGAAGTTCATCAGCCACTTCATGGCTCCGAGCTTCTGGTCAACACAGTAGTAAACCAGCAAACAGCCTCACTGCCTTTTTTTGTTTGGGGATTCTTTGTTGTTCGTTTTGGTTTTTTCTATTATAAAGGCTACCAACAGCTGAAGAATTAAGCACTGTTTACTGTTTGGACAGAGGCAATGAGGAATAGAAGACAGGACATAAAAGCAGTTGAAAAAATTCCTTTTGATGGCCACAAGAACAGAGTGGTATCAAACACCACCTATCCCTGTCCTGACAAAGCAAGATGGACAGAAAAATAAAAAGACAATTATTCTCTCTGTTCACAAGACCAGAGATGGAAAGTTTTCACTTACTATTAAAAGAAAAATCCATCAAGTGCAACCTTAGCAAGGGATACAGAATCTTCTCTCCAGCTACAGAAGCTAGAGAAAATCTTCCAGAATTATACTGCCCCATACAAATATCCTCTTACCCTTGGTATTAAGCTCAGATTTACCCTCAACTCTGAGTACAATAAGCAATATTTAACCTAATTCAAACCATTTCCACAGACCATAGAAAACAATGGCAAGTTATCATTTCAGAGAAGAGAATGGGACCAACTACGCTGAACCCAGTTTTCAGTGATTTCAAGTAGGTCTAATCCAGTAGCAGTTTTAAGTAGGGTTTTTTTTCTGTTTGTTTTTTTGTTGTTTTTTTTTTTTTTTTTTTTTTTTGTGGTGGTTTTTTTTCTTTTCTTCAAACGAAAAGCTTAGCTCAGGGCTTCTGTACTTGCCACTCCACTGAATAGTCCACTTGTTCAATGTATTCTGTCCTTTAAACACAATACAGCAAAATGAACTGCATACACTTTCACAAGATTATAGGGACAGACAACTGAGGACCAAGAAGATACTGCAACATCAAGCTCTTCATTGAGTATAACCAAGAGACAAATCCTTATTTCTAGCCTCACAAAGGATATACTATTATTTGCATGACAATAGAGGTTTAAGCATGTCAAGAAATGGAGTCTCCACTATGTCAAGAATTGAAGAGACATTCTGCACCAAGTCAGATTAAGGTTCACACACTAACACACCACTAGTAGCATGCAACCATCTTCACAGCAATATGCAAGCCCTACACGAATAACCAAGTATTTCCTCCTTATAAGTACAGCAGTTCAGACATATGAGCAACTGCTGCCATAAATGAGGCTAGGAGCTATTGTGTTTCAAGGCAGATCTGCATGACAAAAAGGTCACAAAAATCAGAGGCAGGACAAGTAAAAAAATTGCCAGGGAACTCACTTGAAGAATAAACCCGCAGAATACTCAGGTCTCTTGACTCCTTCAAGAATCTGCTACTTCTCCATACTGTAACCTCAAAGAGATCATTTAATACTAAATTGAAGGCTAGAGGTATAATAGCATCAATTTGTGATTACAGAGACAATGTCACTCACAGAGACAAATTCATTTTTACACTGAGAACTGGCACCCAATGCCTTAATTTCTCACTGTGGCTTTAAAATTTATCTTATCAACCTCTCTGCACCCTCTCATCCACACAATTTCTTTCAACTACATCACCTTCTTCCCACATACCACCAACTCTGTATGGTTTTCAACAGGGCTCTCATACTCTGAATTTCTCAAAGGCAGTTACAAATCATGGTTTGTCACTGTAGTGCTTAGCACAATACCCTTGCAATCCTTTCTATATAAATCAACATCCAAAAAGCAACTGATTGGTCATTTCTTCTCATATGAATTATATCAATTACCATTCAAATTCCTTGTCAGCTTTTGCTGATGTACTGTCTAGCTTCTTTGGGATGATTACTTTGCATTTCATTTATCTCTTAAGCAATAAGTTATTTAGCAGTAGAAAGTCACAGCAAATGCCAGGAAACTTCTCTCTCATCTGCAAAAATTTCCAATTGCTCAAATTTCTGTATTTTTAATTATAATGCTACACAAATATATCCATGGTAGCAAGATGCTATCAAGCAAGCTCAGAGAAGGAGACACTAACAAGTCTCAAAAATGGAGATATGACAGATAAATTTTGCTTGAATGAGTTGTCAGTTTACAGTAGGAAATCTATCTGCTTAACACAGACTAATGTACCTTTTTCTTGATAACTTTCAGTTAATACATTACTGCAAGGCTGCATTATCACAGTCCTGCCTCACCACTGCCCAGAATCTTTTACTGGTAAATCATTGGTCCTCACTCACACAAGCTAGAAGAAAAACATCAAACCAGAGCTATGGACCAACTAAATGCCTTACATAACATGATTTAAATGTCTCCATAGAAAGTCAATTATAGACACTTATCAGACAAAAATTACTGACCTCAGACTTAAAAATAAAGAATTGCATATCAATAAAGAAAAAACATTTTTCCTAAACAAAATTCCCAAAACTCTATAATAAAAAGACACTTAGAAGTTTGATATTTCTTTTTTTTTCAGTTTCTAGCCTTCGCTATGCATTTGAAATCTCATCTTCCCACTCTTCCTCACTATAAAAATGTAAACTCTTGTGTGCTTATTTGCACACACCACTCTTCCACGTAAAAGCATAAGCTTTAGGAATATGCTGGAAAGTTCTTTGCAATCTGTTATTTTCTATATGCTTTACAAACCCTTCTTCTGATAAATGCCTTTTTTGTAATTCCCTCGAGAAATACTTTCTTGAAATGGCATTAGGACAGGATGTACAAATTTACAATCAGCAATAAAATTATGCAAGTAACTTACCTAAAAAACAAAACAAAACAAAAAAGCCCCAAAAAAACAAACAAACAAAAAACCCACAACCCCCCCAAACATTTAAAGCATTTTCTTAGAGAAAACCAAATAAGCCATGTATACCAGAGTTCTCATTTTTTCATACTCGTAATTATTTTTTAAGTTTTTATAACCTTAAGACATTAAGATAAAAGATTTCTGAAGAAAAAAATATCTTCAGTATTAGTATGATTTACACATTACTACTCAAACAATTCATGTAAAGTGTCATAGTCTAAATTTAACATGCAGTTATTAATCCTATAGCTTTTTATATCCAAATGTAAACAGATGGGCAATCAAATCAAATCAAATCTTACGTCAAGACAGACTACTTTGGTTAGTCTAATACAAATACTTACAAGATTTTTATACTTCCAAGAAAGTTTCTTGGGCTAGAACAATTTTAAAAAGCTTATTTGCTGTCTGCAAAGCTGCATGTGTACCCACATACAAACACTAAAGGCGGAGACTGTGATCACCCAAGCACCTGCCACCTACCTTCTGTTGAAAAGGAAACACAAAGAGGAATTAAAATCTATATAACAGTTTACACAGTCTTGTTTTAAAGACAGTAAAAGAAGCATCACCGCATCAGCTGTCCCCACCATAGTTAATTTGTACAACTTTTTATTGTAGCAGTCACTTAGGCTTTGTTAAACTTTCACAAGCCAGACCCTATAAGCTAAGAACTTGTATCAAATTCTGATTCAGTTGTGATTTCACAAATGTATCCTTTCACAAAGTTAAACAAATGTAGCACCTGCATTCATTTTTAGGACTGAAAAATGTCACCTTTAGGACACCTATAACTTACTTCCAGACTGACCTTTTTCCAGCGTGCTAGCAAACCTTTCTGAATTCCACAAGTAAGAGGAGCCGGCTGCAGAAGACAACATATGTAACAAGGTTGCCTACTAGACTCAGCTGTTCTTATGCCTAAGGCTTAGTTCCTCAGAGTTTCACTAAATGCTAATGTTCAGCTGTATTATCCAGTCACCTCCAACACCTCTTTGTATCACTGCTTCCAAGAAGGCCTTCCTCAGCTTAGTCCTCTACTAAGGTATACTAGCTTCAGTGTGACCAAATATAAAGTCTAGTTTGCTTGAGTATAGATTTTGAAAACAAAAAGCTAAACAAGGTTAGCAAACCACAGCCATTGAAAAAGTAGTTGTCACATTACTTCTACAAGTAACAAGTTTTAAATTGATCCCATTTTATTCAAAGACATCAAATTCCAGAAAGGATGAATTAGGCTCTATTTGTGACTTCAAAGTGACATTTCAAAGGCAAGGGATCATAAACTAATATGGTTCAGAAGCTCGTTTCTGCCTCCCCCCCGCCCCACCCGTACTCAAGAGCTCAAAAAAATGACTTCTGCTTCCATGTTTCAATGAAGTGTTTAGTGTTAGTGAACAGTTTACAGAATCTTAATAATGTTACACTGATTTATACACTAGTGTCAGCTGGTGAAGCAGAATGGGAAAACTGGAAAAACACCAACAGTGTAAACTGAGTATTAGATGAACACAATTTTCAGGCCCCTTAGTGTTGCATGTTTTGATACAGCCTCGATTTAAGGATAGGTTGCAGAGTAATAGCTGGCTACTGCAGAGGGCAAGGTCTTGTTCCCTTTTCCTTTCTCACATTGTTCTGGCCATCTCCACAGCTTATTGGATTTTCACAGGGCTGATGTAACTCCCCAAACTCTTCCCTTTGGGAGAGCAGCAGCTGGGTATCCTCTGCCAGCTCAGATACATAGTTGAAAGGAATTAGAGGGTTCAAATAAATACGACAGCTTACTAGAAGAAGAATCTGTGTGAAACCTCCCACTTCCACACATGGCAAACGACTCATATTAAGCTACATGAGCCACTCTCAATCATCAAGATAACTTTTTGGATTCATTCTGCTAGTAGGGTTGTGGTCTTTGCATGACATCAAGAGAAGCAGTCAGAAAGGTCATCTGCCTGCATGAAGATAAGCCAAGTGCTAGAAGGTGCAGACAACAGCTCTCCACTGCCTAAAACCAAAGTTCTATGGCAGCCAAAGCCTATTTAACTACTAACTACTCATATCACATCTTCAGCCTGGCACCTCTGATCACTGGACAAGTCATATGTTTCAGCATTCTAAAGACACAGAATAACTTTTAGTTCATTTATTAAATCAATTTATGCCAGATTAAAGGGTGAAATGGCTCAGCTCCAACAAGCATTGCCTCTGGCAGAAGAAAAAGGGATGCAAGTAGCACAGCCAAGAGTAAGCTACTTACATTCCTATAACACTACAGCCCAAGATTCAGCTCTCTCACTAAAATTCTACTGGTGTCAGAAATTAAGAACGTTTGAAATTATTCCAGTAACTGAGGGCCCCAAAATACACATAAGTGGGAGGAAATGTGATTACCAGAGAAAAAAAATAGGATTATCTCATAAGATTACTTGACATTCTCAAGGTTTTTTTTCTTTCTGATCTGAAGCTAAACATTTATTCTTCTGATGAAAGCTGAGATTCTTTCCCATGAGTCTGGAAACAGAACTTGAATTCCACCAAATGGTTCATTTGTTTTAACACAATATACTTATATACTACATGAAGAACCAGTATAGTGAATTGCAGCAAACATACTTTTTAAACTCAGAAGAAGAATAGCTGAAGTCTAGTCTGTCATGCTTCCCACATACTGAAACAGTTCAGATCTGGTTAAATATTGCTTATCTTTACTTCATTTCATGAGTAACTCAATTCAGGTGCACTACCTGCCAGAGCATACCGCCGTAAATGCAACCTGAGCCAGAAACCTGCTCCAAAAGACAGCTTTAGTCAATGGTAGTACTTGACCAGACATCAGGACTGAAAAAATCTACTATGCCATGTTTTTTACGTAACTACACAGCTAACAAGGCACATGTGAAAAACATCCTTTTCTAGTGGTTATTATTCAATTTTGCATTGGCAGAGTTTAAAATCTGGCAGAAACAATGAGCACATTATATCTTCTAATACTACAGTGCATCCCCTAAGCTTTCCAAACTTCTCCCAGTTTCTCACTGCTTTGATACTGTCTTTTGAATCAGAAACCTCCAGCTCCTTCCTGTTTTAGAGCCCTCCTTTGTTGAAACAAATCACAAACATTCAGATCCAAGCAGCAAGAACTAATGTAAAACCCGCACATGAAGAAATATATCCTGAAGGGGAAAGAAGAGCATTCTAACATGCCTACATAGCTCAGGACTTTTGAAGACTCTGAAGATTTGCTCATCTACTCTAGAAATCCTATACAATTTGTCATTTCTGAGATACTCCAACAGTGTGCTTGGGTATTTGAAGATATGGCAGCTTTAAATTGAATACCTTTCTACAATAAGTTTTAAATTTTATCCTTTAGGTATCAGAAGATGTCTTTTGTCAATACACTGAATAAGTGAAAATGCAAAACAAAGATGATTATGCCTATTTTTAAAGTGAACTGTAGACAAATGGGACACAAAAGAAGCCCTGTATCAAGGGGAAAGGTTTAGAATGCCAGTTTAAAAAAAACCAAACCACAGCCTCACAACTAAAGCATACATCAAGCTTACTTCTCTTACCTTTGCATGCCATTTATTGTGTACTGGCAACATTCAGCCCCGCACCCCAGTCTTCTTGGCAGACATTTGATGTTAGCAAACTCCAGATTTAAAAGTGTGAAACAAGATTCACAGTTTACTGTTTTCAATACTTTGCTTGGTGCTGATCTGTTTTCTCTCTTGTGTAGTCTCATACTATTACCAGAACTTTTTTTTTGCCACCGTTTTCTCCACTGCTTTCCCAACTATGGAGAATGACACTTTCCACATACTGTCAGGCACAGCATATATTGAACACTGCTATGGAGCACTAAACTCCATCAGAAATTCAGCCTTTGATCAACAAATAATTATCACCCCAGAGTCATAAGCCTGAGATTATTACGTAGTCTATTCTCACAAATGAAAGACAGTCCATTCTTCCAAATAATAAGTTCACCTGCATTACTGATGTTCTTAGCAGTTACTTGTTTTCAGCCAACAGTACTCCAAAGTTAGAAAACAACACACTATGTTGCATCCAAGGCTTTGAAACAGCAGCCATGGGAATTTCAAGAGAAACAAACTGCTTCTTTCTTAAAAACACAAACACAAAATTTCACAAACCATCCCCCCAACACTAGATCACATCACACTGCTTACCTGAAATAAAAGGAAATACAGGACAGACACAGCTAAGTCAGACCTGCTTTAAGCACCATTTGGTTAAGTCTGAGAACCCACAAGACTAAAGCAAGTCTCTGTACTGCAGGCTTATATACCTATTTAGGTCCCACCTTAATAATAAAAGACATTCCTCAGTCAATTAAGCTTGTTTGTTCAAAAAAAAAAATAAAAAAATCCCCAAGTCTCTCTCATTCCTTCCACTTGTTGGGACATCTACCACATCAAGAAGACAAACCAAGTAACAGTTGCATTGAGTAGCTAGTTGGCCAGTGCCACTTAATTTCACATAACAGCTAGTGGCACTTAAGGGGATTGCCCTACTCCTCCCACAAACCATATATGTTTCTCTTTAGACTGAAGCAGTGCACACAAATGCAGCAGCCAAAGCAGTGGCCCCTCCAGAAAGTAACATCCCCATAACTTGTGCATCATCATCAGATGAGCATCAGGATAAAGAAAAGGAACTGGCATTTCAATGCAACTCTATTGTATCAGTATGGATCCAGAGCAGCTATGGTTAAATAGCCACTCGATTTAAAACCTCATATAGTTTTATGCTACAGTTAAACCATGGGCCTTACCACTTCCCCATCTTATAATTCCCAGTCTTCTTCACAACCAGCCACACTCACTTCCCCCATGCATACACTAGTGCTCATGCAAGCTGCTTGATTTTCAACTCGCCCAAGATATTAGGAAAAAATTTTACACTGAAAGGTTTATTAGGGATTGGAACAGGCTACCTGGGGAAGTTGATGAGGCACAATCCCTGGAGGTATTTAAAAGACAGGTTGACAAAGTGCTTAGAGAAATGGTTTAGTGATGCCTTTTTTCAGTGTTAGGCTGATGGCTGGACAAGATGATCTGAAAGATCCCTTCCAATCTAGACAATTTTATGAAGCCCTTGAACTAATTTACCGGCTAGACAAAAATTTTTTTCATCTCATAAGCTCTTCAAAACAATTTGCCAAAATTATGCACAAGTGCAAGTATATCAGAGGATGATAGCATCCAAGATTCATTGGCTCAAGCTCCTTCAGAATGACACTCAGAAGCAGAAAGCACAAGTAATAAACACCACCATTTAAAATCCTAGGAAGTTCTACAGATGACAAACCTTTTGAAGGGCAATTAAGAATACTTCATTGAGAGTTTCTTTTGGCTGCAAACAATCCCTCAGACACCACTGTATAATTGGAGCTATGAATTTATTTTTTCATATTTGAACACAGCAATAAAACAAGATTAGTCTTTCCCCTGGTAATTCACTAAATTGCCAAAAAATCCCATGTTCTGTATTAGCTAGCAGAAGGGAAAAAAAAAAAGAAAAAAGTATTCAGAAATAAACTCCATGTCTTAAGATTCTTGAATTCAATTAATACTATCCTCATTCTTTTATGTACTTCACACATTTTCATCATCAGTACTTTAAAAAAACTTTTATGCCACTCAGTCTGACTGAAACAGCTCTTTCCATTTTCATGCTATTGCAATTTTTTTTGAACTACAGGCTAAGCGTGTCAGCCACTCACTTCATTACTTGTCCCAGCCATAATGCTCAAAAGACACATTCTGAAGTCTTAGATTCCCTTTTACGTGAAGAAACAGTATGAACAATTCAAGCCATAAGAATTTCAGAGACAGTGAGGTACAAGACTTATAGTTTTATTCACTGCATGTCAGGTAAAATGTATGGTCCAAAACACTGGAAACAGTCAGCCAAAGTTATCCATTGCCCTAGTCTTCTAGAAAAGGACAGCAGGATCACTTGTTTTTAGAATCAAAATTGTTAATGAGTCTTTGAAGAAACTTAGCACAGCTTCTATTTAACATAGGTGCCATTTAAAAAAAAAAAAAAAAAAAAAA
>VZRU01000273.1:46756-87247 GCA_013398155.1 Pedionomus torquatus
TCCTCATGGGGTCCCGCCAGTGCCGGCAGCTGCCGCGGGGCCGAGCCCTCAGGTCGCCGCCGATAGTCCCGTTCCCCCCTATCCCCAGCTTCCCCCGGCGGCTAAGGGCGGTTTCTTCTGCCCACATACCTCGGCTGGAAGTTGTGGGACGTGATCCTGTGGTAAGTGTGCGGTGACCGAGCCGGGCGGGGAGGGCTGCGCCGCTTGGGAGCCGGCACCTTCGAGGAATTTCACCTCTGTGAAGCCGCTGTAGGTGCCAGGTGGATGCTGTCCCGGCTAGGGCTCCGTCCTCGCCCTGTTATTGCGGTGTGTTCTTGTCCAAAAAAGAAAAGCTTTAGGTTGTCGGCGTATACGTCTACGTTCCATGTTCCTTCCAGGCTTTTGGTGCTTCCCCTTCAAGGTTATTTTGGACTTTTCGGTGGGTCGGTTCGTGATGGGTCTGTTCGTTTGCCACTGTTCATTGCGGGTGAAGTTGAGACAAGACTGGGAAGGCTGGGATCTGCATGGGGACAGCAAGCGGAACGATGTAAATAGTTACTTATCAGGCAGCTGGTTTCTAACGCTTAATGGCAAGGCTGCTCCTGGGTGAGCACAAGGAACAGGAGTATTGCCTGGTGGGTCTCTGACCTCGAATTTAATAGTGAACGTAATTTCTGTTTACTTTAGGTCTTTGCCGTTTTATTTGGTAGAGCTTGGCTTTCATTCTTCTTTAATTTCTTCAAAGGGGCTCAGAAGTTTTTCCCCTTACTTGTGGTGGCCAAAGGCTGGCTGATGTCTGCTATAAAATGCTTTATTCTTGGATGTCCGGGGAAAAAAGTAACACACAAGATATATAGTCAGGAAGGTATGAACACACAGTTGGAGCCAAGGCTTTATGGAATCCCAGTAATTAGGTTCTAGTTAGAAAGTTTATTTAAACTTGTGTAAAACTGCCAGGTGAACAACTGCCTTTCTTAAAAATGAGATGTGTTTGTGAATTGTTTCCTTGTGAATTTTGATTGACTTACAACCCCATCTAGACAAGTTTGATTTCAGTCATGTAGCAGAGCAGGAAATACTTGTGGATATTTTATTTCATTGTTTTGACTAGTTAGAGGTCTTAATCTAGTTTCACACTGTCTTAAAAGGTTTTGTCCATAAAGTAGCTAACATGATTTATCCAGATGAAGCATCTTCCTGGCAGAGCTCCTGCTCCAGTGTGTTTTCAGGAAAACCTCATTTTGTTCTCTAAAGCATGGAAGTATGCAAGAAGTGAATTACCATTTTTTCCATGAGTAACTTTCCATGATTAATCTTACATACTCATTTCATGATGATTTCTCTTACTGTTAGGATATCTCATGTAGACAACTTCATTCACAGACTTCCTAAATTACTTTCTTGGGTTGTTCTGTTTGGCTGAGATGCTTCTTCCTCACCTGAAGAGCAGTGGCAGATAGGGTGTTATTCCTAATCCTGGGCAGGAGGTAGCATCTATAGAATGAGGAGTCAGCAGACTTTCCTGCCTCACCTTTTTGCCTGATGCAAACATGTGGAAATAAGTAATTGATGAGAGACTGAGCTTCATGTATGGATGCAATGTGTGCATTTCCTTTTCTTTTAGAACTTACATTATCCATATAAATAAATATATGGTTATTTTGGAACAGAGGCATTCCCCACGTGTCAATAAGTCTTACTGAAAGAGAGAGCTAAGAGGCAAAATGCTGCTTCAGCTTCGTAGGTAATTAGTGTTTCTGACGTTCTACCTCTTTAGAGAATCTGCTTGTAAACATATTTACCAAAATATGTATGCTTTTCTATTTAGTTTATCAGTAAATAAATTGGTTGGAATTAATCGTTTAAAGAAAAATGAGAAGATGTGTTTTGGCTAAATGACTTCTAATTGTTTTCTTGCCTAAACAGGTTAGTAAAATATTAAGGTAACTATTGTAAATTATTGATTAGGGTCTCACAAGCATTGGTAATTAATAGAATTGTTAACCTTCTGCATCATGCTAGGAAAAAATTGTATGTGAAAAGCTTTCTGTAATATGTTGTAACACGTATTCTCCAGCTTGTTTGTGAATTTACACTCCTATATCTCTTCTTTTCCTGTTTAGCCTTTGCTCTTAGGTTTCCCTTTTTCCTGGCCTCGTCCCTTATCCCGGTATAGAATTAGACTATCCCTATTGGTTGCCCATGTTTTCTTTCCCCTTTTTTTTCTGAAGGCATCTGCAGCTTTACTTATTGCCACTGCTTTTCTTGTTCTAGTGGCTTTCTGATGAAATTGGATTTCAGGTGGTGTTAACTCAATACTTTTTTTTTTTTTTTTTTTTTTTTTTTTAATGTATAACTGTTAGACCCACTCTTCCCCAGCCTTTGAAAACAGAGCCCAAAAAGTCTAAGCTGGAGATCGTGAGGTACGGATCAGAGATGAGGTCTGTCCCCTGCCAGTTTCCACACTGTTCCCACATCCTGTGCTGCTCCAGCTCCCGAGGAATCCTGCTGAACTGCTCCCTCGCATGTAGTTGGTGTGTCATAGCTGACATTCGAGTATGGGCAGGATATCGAAAGGCAAGTGATATGGGTATAATGAGGAAATAGCGTTGCACTTGTGAAAAGCGCTGTGAACATCATGGAGTATATGTGAGGTGAAAAGACACTATAAAGAAAACACCTGATACAGGGAAACTGAAAATCAAATTTTCTTATATTTCTGCTATTAATGTATGATAACTCCAGATGGTTTTGACATACAGAAGTCATAATCTTTTAAACATGTTTTGGTTTACTAGTTGAAGCAAACTGTAAAGAAATAATGCCAAGTTATGTGCAAGTCATAAGTGAGGCAAAATCCACTCTCTATATATGTAAAGTTACATGGATTTTGGAGGTGAAGACGCATGGCCCCAGTCCACAGTCAAGGGAAAGAGGCTTCAGATTCTCCATGCTAATACCAGAAGGGGATTATGGAGCATGGGGCCACTTTCTGCAATAGCATTACCTGAGATAAGCTGCTACAGAGACCTCATCTGCAGAGTTTTTATTGGTATTACCAGTGCTCACACACACGACCACTGTTTAAGGATTAAGTATTTCACTGGGATTTACATTGGCCTAAGGGTGATGATTGTTTCATATGTATCAGCACAATAATGTAGAATTTCCATTACCATACACTTGTAAATTTAGAGTGGAAAAATATAGGCTGCAAACTGGAATATGACTTGCTAGTTGACTTTAACTATTTTAAAGCAGGGCAGAGTAGAACAAGTAAACAGTATACCCTGAGAGGAATATGGGAGCTTTAGTATTTCTGCAGTGTTAGTAACATGGATAAATGACTTAGTTTTAGTTGATAACAATTCTAATTAATTGTCCAATATTTGAGCTACATTTTCAATAAATTGGGGCTTAGTATTGTAGTCTTTATGTTTGCTTTTGGATTTTCCAAATCATAAGCTGAAATTATCAATCATCTGAGAAATTTTCAGTCTTCCTTTTTCCAAAGATAGTGGCTGAGTCACTAAAGCAGTTTCTTTCCCCATATCTCTAAGTGGACTGGGTTGATTTGAGATTGCCTGGCTGTTGAAAATGTGGATAGAGGAAAAGTATGCAGTGGGTGTAGCTCTGAGGTTACTTTTTTTAAACTTGATTTTCTTATGGGGCCCCCATCAGCTATTACAAAAGGTACTGCACTAACTCACTCTTACAAAACTGCTTTACCACAAATACTTTTGGGTTTGTCTGTTCAGACACGACAGCAAGAACAACAGAATTGCTGGGTTCCCTTAGTTCACCGTTTTTGTCCTCTGTCTAATCACATATTGCTGCACAGGATGAGTATAAAATCAGTTTTAAAACACTCTACTTGAAAATGCATTTTGTAATCAATCTGTAGCTGATTTTTTGTTGTTTATTTGTTTAGTTTTTAAAGTCTTTGATTCTGGGGAAAAATTGTCACCTGACTAGTTTCTTTTTTGTGTGACTACTGGGAAAAATCCCTACCCAATAGTAGGTCCCTTAGTCAGCTTGCTACTCATACCTGCCATGTGTGGGCCTGGCCTTAACTCAGATGCTTTTGCATGGTTTACAGGAGCAGTAACAAAAACTACAATTGGTTACAATTCATTGAACATCTGCACTTTGATCACTTAATAATTACGCTTATGTTTAAAAGATGTGTGAATATGGTGTGTAAAAGTATTTAACAGTGTTCATACGTTATCTGTACCTCAAAATGTTTTTAGAATTCATGGTTCTTCTTGCTTTAGGAGTCTTTTTATTAGTTGCCAATGTTTATAGCAGGGAATGTTTAGTTTCCCCATAAAATGAAATGTTCAATGTGGGGAAGAAATTATTTTATCCTTTTAAAAGTGCAAGACCTGGCAAATATTACCTGGGATAGACATCTAAATATCTTTCAGTTTGTAGGCTTTATGCCACATTTTACTTAAGAGTAGTATTTCAGTTTTAAAAAAACTTACACACACTTAGACATAAATGATGAAAAATGCTCAACTGTCTCATGCAGTCACTGTTGACTTCAGGAGACATTCTTAGGAAAATTTTTGAAATCACAGCAAACAAATGGATAAAAATGATGCCAGGCTAAACATTGTACATTTCTAGCAATACTTGTTTTAGTAACATCTTGTCTGAGACATCAGTTCAGTGTGGTGCTAAAAAAATAAGATCACTGACTTCATAAAGTTAGTGCTGTTTTAGAAAATGTTGCTACTAGCACATAATTTGCCAAATACAACCTTAGTGGTGTTTATGTGGAGTTGCATCATTATATTATTTGATACAGGTTCTATAGGAAACTGTTTAGTGATACATTTCACAGTTTGACCTTACGTTTTTTTGTGAAAACCATATAAATCAGCAGAGACACCTCTATCCTAAAATGTTCTTTCTTGCATGCATGCCTGTATTTATACAGACCTCTGCAAAGCTCACCAAAGGAGGAAGATAGTATATAATACAAAAGATGCAAATTCTGTATATATATATTTATATCCAGTCTTCCAGCTCTGAGGCTCTTACTGTCAGAAAAATCTTCATGCGTAATTGAAAGACATTTAAATGCATGCTATAAACATGAACAAATATAGACATCCTTCTGTGGTGATTCCATCGATGTTCCCTCTTAGTATAAGTCTCTGTACATATCGCAGATGCTCTTGATGTTGTCACAGCTGCCAGGTAGCCTCAGTGAATAGTATTGTTTTGCTTTTATGCTTGCTGGTGTCCTTTCTGTGGGCTTTTTTAATGCAGCAAGAGGAAGCAAGAACAGTATTTTAAAAAAAAAAATATATAATGCCCCAGATTGGCCAGTAAATTCAGAAACACCCATGTGTGAAGGTAACAGAGGTGCTTAAAAATTCTGTAGCTCTTGTTGAAACTGTCCTTGAGTAACAATTAGTCTTTTAGCAGCTTTCCTTTCTCTTTACCTTGTATTAACCCCTAATCCTATTGTGTACAGTGTAACCCCTGAACCCATTTGGAACCACATTAAAATTGCTGATTCTGTCTGTAAAGGCTCAGAATTACATCAATATTGCTCTAATAAACTTTGAATTTTAATGCTAATAGATATGAGCTCAGAGAGAATAAATATTACTATAGGAGTTTTTCATGGAGGAGTAAGCCACGTTGTGTAATTGTTTTTCCATTTGATGTAAGCCTCGCTGACTGTCTTTCTCTGCCTCCCTCATCTAGGTTGGGTTGTTTTGCGTAAAAACAGGTTGCACAATATTCTCCAGTCTCAGACTTTAGGTCTGTAACTAGATGGTTAAGGACCATGACTCCTACTGTTTGGAATGATCTTTGGAGAAGATAGTTTATTTAATTACTTTTATATTGTGAACTGTAGGCATTCTGGGTTTTTAGAAGCAGGGGGATAGCGCATAGGAAGGATGTGGAGAATGTGGGACATGGGAAAACTCTCAATATGATATAGGTATGTGTGCTTTGATCATGCAACAGTGCAGCAACTTGCTGAACTTGGTATTAAATGTACAACCAAGGCATAAATGTTGGTTATTTTAGGGCCACAGATATAAATCTGTAAAACTGTGTTTTCATACTGCGGCGTTTTTTTAAGCTTGGTTGTTTAAAGGAATGGAATATCAAATAATTAGCAAGAAAGTCTCAAACCTCTCTACTGCTACGAAGCTGCCAGTAATGAATTAAGAAATAAGGCTGAAGTATGGTTTGAAGATTTGCTTGACATAACTAGGCCGCTCTTAGCACAAGTATGAGTTAGCAAATATTGCAAGTTTTTGTTTTTCTAACTTGGCTGACCATGAACAGGGGCCTACCCCACTGCAAGGGTATGATAAGCAGCAAGACAGCTGTTTCTAGACACGTATGCATGTAGTAAAGATGGAGGCCAGCACAATGTAATCTTGAAGAAGGAACTTATCTCTGAAGAACAAGGGGGTTCCCAGATGGTGATAGGGTATGGTAATGAATTCTCAGATAGTAATTAATATGTTAATTAGTCCCCAAAATAGCATGAATATGTATGTATAATGTGCATATATGTTGTTAAACTAACTTTACCTTGCACGCACCCCTGTGCATCAGCGCTGTAATAAAGAATACCTGCTTAATAGTAACCCCAACTATTGAGTCCTGATTTCGCCTTTCACGGCATCAGTAATGTGTCTTCTGATTGTGACGACAACAATTTTAAAGTATTATGGCAGGCCTTTTTACGATGAGGCAGACTCATATTTAAAGGTCACTATCTCTGACTAGAAAAGATTGCTTGGGAAGTGCAGGGAACGAAGGCATGTTAGGACAAAGCTTGCTGAAGCATGAAATACTCCTGTACCTATGAATTTTGCCTGGTAAGTATTTCTTGTACAGCAAAGACAATATCCCTGTTAGACAAAATGTCAGGACAAGCAGAGATGAATGTACACGTCATTTGCCCTGTAATCTGTATTGGTTCTGTCTGCAGTATCATAATTACTATCTTGCTCCATGAACCTGTTGGCAGGTAGGTTCTGGTTCATGATTTCTTACAAGTTAACCCACTTATCTTCCCAGAGTGGGAGCCAATCTCTTCCAAAGATGGTTCCTTTAGGAGAGTTGTTCAGAAACTGGTACATCAGAAGGAATGTTGTGCTCTGGTATATAAAGTACCTGGTTTTGGCAGTTGATAGGGAGATAGTGTTAGTAACGGTTGCCATGAAAAACCTCCCGCGACAGTTTTGCGGGTTTAAGGTGAGATTGCAAAGCGGTTAGACAGAGATTCTTCAGCTGCACTGGAGCTTTAGTCATGGTGAGTGCTCCTGCGTACTAATTATCTCTGGTTATTTCTTCTTGTTGGAATGTGAGAAGCATTTGATTGTTTTGCTTGTTTGTGCAGTTGCTTTCAAAGAGAGCAGCTGATTCAGGTTTCTTTCTGATTAGTATTGCCACTCAGCATCAGTATGGTATTCTGTAAATACATTCTTTGAAATACAGTATTGCAAATTATACTACACTGCATAATATTGTAAATAACAAGAATCTGTTAATTCAGAAAAAATTTTAGTTCTTCCGCCACCCACCACTATCCCCCCCCCCTTTTTTTTTAACAAGGCTGTAATTTTTCTTTGTAGTGCATAATGGTGATAACATTACAGGGTTTTTTCCTACTTTGTCCTTTGTGGATTGACTTACGTTGCTTATGGTTATACGTTATCTTTGTTTATCAGTGTAAATCAACAGAGCTGTTCCTGAACAATGGAGATAGCAACAGACAAATATTTTCAAGCCAAATTTGCAGACAGAGAAACAGTGGTTTATAGAAACATGTTGAAAAAGATAAGCAATATGGGTTATCGGGGGTTCTGCTCAACCACCTACAGAAGAGATTATAGAAAAGGCTGTGTAATAGTATTTTCTAAAACATTCCTACATGACTGCCAGGGCACTTGATAGAAGGTTCCTGCAAACACTAATCCTTCTTATGGTAAATAATATTAAACTGGTGAAATACCAAAGCAACAGCATTTAAATATAAGTGGAAATTAGATTTCTTGAGTTTTAAAATGTTACATAATTGTTGTTTTTTTTTCCCTAGAGCTGAGTACCTGCAATTCTCTGCAGGTCTCCATCTGTCTGTGTTGAAAGCTGACTTTGGGTGCCATTATATAAAGTTGTTAAACATCCAAACAATAATAAATTTGTAGAATGCAGAAGGAAATACTAATCCATATAATGAATTATGTTGTCTTCAGTGGCAAGCACTGCTTGCTGAGAGGTGTTTATAAGCTCAGCCAGTAGTCTCTGAAATTGTATTGTATGGATAACATACTGAAGGGTTTTTTTTTATTATTTTGCTGGCTAAAAGAGTTAGTGTACTTTTTCCATCCAATAAGAAGCACAAAAAAGGTGGACATTATATTGGGAAAATAAGAAACCAGTATTGGTTCATAGTTGGTGTGATTGTGCTAAATGCAAATAGTTGAGCTGTGGATAAAAAAAAATAAAATTGAGCAAGTGAAATAATTGAAAATCAGTACAAGTCTCTAAACAAAGGTATGCTCTACTTTTCCAAAAATCATAGTCTTGTTATGTTTTTTGCATATTCACTATAGAGGAGCATTCATCAGCACAGTCTATATCAGTCAGTCTCTCTAGAGCAGATGGGTATGGCTTCTTGTATTCCTTCTCTTGCTTGTAATGAGTGAGACGCTTGTCCATTCAAACTTGTATTACAGGTGACATGGGAACAGTTTTGATGATAATTTAAAAATGTTATTTATTTCCTTTTTGTGAACTTAAGGCAATAGAGGGTTTCTTGTAGTTTTTATTTGGCTTTCTCCTACCAGTTTACGAAATATCAGTAACTTGGGTATTTTAAATCAATAGGTCCCAGCTGCTTTAACTTAGTTGAATTTACCACATGGTTCAAGGCTTCTTTTCCACCACTGTTTTTCTATGATCTCTCTTTCTCGTGACCTTCAGGGGTAATTGTTCAGCAGGGAAGATAAGTGTATGTTAGATATGCACAACAAAATATTTGCCCTGCCTGTATAATCTGCTCAAGAGTTCTGAAAAATTATATCCAATGGGCATTTAAAAGCCTAGGCAACTCCTGTCTTCTCCTAGGACTAATCAGGAGGGGACTTGCTGTCTCAGGTGCATTTGCAGTAATCACTCTGTACCTCTAACAGTTGTTCTTAAACATGCCTGATTTTTTTTTCTTGGCAGTGGTTTTGTGATCTAGTTTAGATGGGAAAATGGTCATGCCACATGCCTCTTTTCATTAGTTTGACAGATGAACTAAACCTCAATTTGTATTCTGAGAGCTTAAAAAGTACAAGGAGAATGGACAGTTGTATTCTCTCAAGGCACCTTTCTCAGTATGATAAAGAACACATTCTGTACATCACATGAACTCAAAATTTTCATATCCTTGGGTGTACATGACAGTGTCATTTAAGAACAGAAAATATGCAGAGAGCAAAAAGGATATGATTCTTGAAATTAATTGAGTGGTACCTGAAAAATCAGAAATCTAGCTGTTAGTATAAGGGAGAAAAATTACTGAAATATAAGTCAGCCTTCTTTGCTCTTTCCATGAGAGAAAAGTGAAGACTTCTTGATATTAAGATTCTAAATGCTGTTTTGCTAAATGCGCAAACCCTAATGTGTCTGTGCTGCTTTACAAGCTACATAGAACTGGTAACAAACTTTTTACAAGCTTTTCTTTTTTTTTTTTTTTTTAAAGCTGCACCCAGTCTGAAATAATCTCTTCTGCCTCTTTAAGATGTGTTGGAATAAATGTGCCCTNTATAATATATAATATATATAATATATATGTGCTTTCATAATATTTATGTTTTTAAAGTTCTGAGCATGACCTCAGGTTTTTATTTTGGTTTTAGTAAAATATTTGCTGTTTGTAGCCCTGTAAAACCTGAGAGAGCTTCCTGTAGTCCCTCACAGTTCATGTGGAAGGCTTAAATGTGCAGTCTTTGAGTAGAAAACATTTTCTTTAGTACTTTCAGATTTCAAAATCATTGGAATTTGCTCTGTATAAAATTATAACTTCCTGAGAAAATACTGGCACAAACAATGGAAGCTGGTGGGTTTTGGAACTTTTGTTCAAATTATTCATTTTCTCTGCCTTATTTCTTTTTTCTCTTCATAGTTAGAGTCAAAAGCAAACTTGGGGTTGAAATGTCTACTTTGGAATCTGGCAAAAAGACAGTGACTTAGAGAAGAGAATATGCCTTTTGGGGGGAAAAAATAGTGCTTGAACTGAAGAAACAATTTTAGAGTTGCGGTTTATTTTATTGTTTGGCTCTGCAAACAAATCAGTTCTGATACTTTCACACACCAACTTCTGCTAATTCTTATCTTACATGTATTAATATATTCATTTATAGAAAATGTTGTAACAGATCCATATTAGTTTTTGTGGAAGATATGTAATTTCTGTTGCTGGTTGAAGAGGACTGTCTGATTGTAAGTATCACAAAGATTTTGAACAGACATGATCATTCTACAAGAGGTTACACTGAAATCCCCAGTTTAAGGGATGATTAATATTTCAAAATCAACTTTTTAGTGTTGTTGGGAAGAAATACAGTCTGCAAGTTTTCATTCAAGGAGGAGACTTTTATTTTTTCCATACTGAAAACTGTGTGTCTGAACTCAAATTTGTCTGGACGTTTATATGTGTATCTTGCAGATGTAGCTGTGTTGAAGTTGCAATTAAAGATGTTTTAGCAAGTGGTCTTAAATCTCCAGTTATGTTCATATTTCAGGAGTCCATTTTTATCGGGAGAGTAGAGCACTGGAAGGTAATGATGATTTAACAACTCCTCATAGCAGCGTATGAACCTAGCCTTTCACTGTCTGGGGAGTGTGACTAAAGTTCCCAGAAATTTGGTCTAAATTTGGTTTGCTAATTTTATTTTTTTTTCTTTAAAGTGCTGGTAGAGGAGACATTTAATGAGCATCCCAGCTGTCTGTGTGATTGAAGCAGATAGGCAGCAGAGTGAAATGGCTCTCTCAATCATTTCCATGGAAAACCCAGAATGCTATAATTCACTGATTTAATAATAAAAGAATTAAAAGCTTTCCTGAAGTCAATTATTCCAGTGTTTAAAAGAGGACCCAGGCCTCTCACATAGTCTTACTCACTTTGCTGTCCCAGCCTTTTGAAACTAGTGATGGTAAATATTTATTTAGTTGCCATAATACAGCATGGGTATGTCTTTTGACCTCAGCAGTTAGACTACTGTTTCTAAGAGGTTTAAGTCTTTAGTTCGAATAGTAAAGATTTATGGGTTTATATCATGAAGTGTATTTCCAGAGGCTTATCCTGGCACTATTATATTTTGGTGTTTTAACTCTGTTGTATTGTCATCTTTCTTGCATAACTTGCTGTCAAAGCACATGCCAGGTCATGTGTTATGGTCTGTTAAGAGCGACCATAGGTTTTGCTAGTTAAATATTTCTGTCTGTGAGTTGAAAGTACTACACTGCATATCAGAAGCTTGCAGTCAAACCTGCTGTTGGATATTTACTTTTCTCATGACTGAATACTTAAAGTTAACATATGATTTGGGAGTAATCCTTGGAATTAATTTCTGTACTGGTTGGCAACAGGAGAAACATGGAAACTGGGATAATGCTTAGTTTGTTGCATAGTTTTCAGATTGCTTTAATCGGAAATTTTAGTTTTAAGATAGGAGAATAGCACCCAGAATAAATAGGGTTTTGCCATTTTGAAGCTATGGAACACCCTGCCTTTACACTCCCAACTCAGGGACTGAGTAAATACTTTCAAGTTTTATCATTGACCTCAAGATTCTTTTTCCATCGTTTGTGAACAAGCAGGCTGTCTGCAAAGTTAGCATGCATTCAAGTATTGTGATATTGTCAGGTCATGACTGAAGCTTGGTAAAGTGAGGATGATTGGCAGAATGACATGCACCCTTGTTTTTTTAAAACTGTTCTGTAAAATAAAGTGAAATCTAGAATGGGGCATAGTGTTCTCAACAGAATGCTGACCATGACAAAAACTTTGACAATGCAAACATTCTCACTGAATCACTTGGAAACAGCAGCCAGAAGGGCAAAGTGGAAATACCATTGTCTGAAACATTTAGTAGCAATGATCTGCATTAAAATGACAGTAAAATTAATTGGTGCTTTTTTGTCATTTCTTTTGCGTAACAGCTTTCACACATGCACCACGGTGTTATCTTCAGCAAGAAAATAAGGCTCTTTCTGCACTGAGGTTCTGAAGCAGGCTGATCTGGCTAATACTTTATTGCAGAAATTTATTTCTTAATCTGCATTGGAGATTTTGAAGTACTGTCTTTTTTTTAGCAAGCTGATTTAGTGTTTGATTTAAGAATATACAGAAAACAACTGCTGTAATTAGAGCTTGCTGGTAGCTTTTGGGAAGCCCTGAATTATTTGTGCAGTGGTACTGTACTGAAAGAACACGATGCATTTTGAGGGAGGGGAAATCAGAACAATGTGCTGATTTGCTTGTGTGGGCTAATATGACTCATTTAGAATGAACTTTCAGAAGTTTTTTTTTTGTTGGTTTTTTTTTTAGGAAAAACTGACAGGCTAACCCCAGGTTTCAAACCAATTTAAGTTGTCTAGCAAGTTGTAAGTCTCCCTTTGATCTACAAGGCCCTAGCAATACTCCATTGCTTTGGTCAGCAGTTTACAAACACTGCCTGGACTAACGATCAATGAAATCAATCTTTGAGTTTTCCTGATGCTGCCTTTGAACAGTTTCATTAATGGCAAAGTAGAAATGACTGTCAGGCCTCAGGATTGGAGTAAAAAAATTCTAAACTGTGAAACATACAGAAGACAAAATATTGGTTAAAAACACTTGGAAAGTTTCTCAATTTTTTGAATGAGAAAATTTTCTGGAGGTATGTTGCAAGGTACCACACAGCAATATTTTGGTAACGTGATGATATCGCATACATATATTGAAGACATTTGCCCTTCTTGAAAATTTAAATTGCTCTGCAAAGAAGCCTGCTAGCTGGGTAGTTGCATCTTAAAACTAACATATTGTGGACTCAGAAGTACTTAACTCTTTTTATTCTGTGAATGTGTAAGATTGATTTATATGCAATACTTCCTAGCTAGTGAGAAGTCCAATGAAATAGCATTTATGCCTGCTGTGTGATGTGTTCCTCTTGATGAAAACATTTTTTAAGACTGAACTGTGGTGTTTTCCTCATATCTAATTTCTTAACTACATTAGTAAAATTTGCTCTCTGTGGCATCTGGCTTACTGTTCTTACACTGTGCCAAATTGTGTTTCGTATTTAATTTTTTTTTTTTTTTTTTGTAGCCAGTTGTTTTTGGGGGAGTTTCTTGCATGCTGACTCCAGCTAGCATGCTTCAGTCTGGTAGTGTAACTGGATGTCCCTGTGAAGGGTTCTTATCTTTCTGATTCATCTTCCATCTTTTGCACTTGTGTTTTCTTTCAAAACAGCATTGCGTGCTTTCTCTAAAATATCGCATACTCTGGATTGTAGGATTCGTCTCACTGTAGGTGAAAACTTAGAGTGTTGCAGAAATATTAGTCCTGCCTATGCACACTGAAAAAATGATGCAGCCAGTTACACAATATAATAGTATTGGCTTTTACTAATGGCAAGTCAACTGGAAGAAATCAGCTGATGCTTTCAGGTCTTGGAAGGCGTACAGGGTGTCTCCCTTAAAACCCAAAGCTGTATGTGAGGATAAGAACAGCTGTTTGAAATGTCACAGTAGTCTGAACACTGGCCATAGAAGGAGCCCTCTCCTTACAAAGATAGGTCTGTCTGATTTATGTGTTGCCTCTGTGTCAAAGTTCATGGGGCTCTTTGTCTAGGTGCCTGCTATGCGTGCATTTTATCTTGGAAGTGTTTGAAAGCTTCTCTGGATATTATTAGAGTGCTAGACAGGAAGTGGAAAAGAGGGGGAAAAAAAGACTGAATATTTCAGTGGTTGTTTGCCAAATCACTTTTTGGGATTCATTTCTATTTTAAATACTACAGTGGCTGCCAAAGCTGGCAAACTGTGATCCACTTTAGAAGGGGGAGGAGACTTTGCTACTTCTCTGCAGAGGAGGGGCCTCATTTTCCTGTTGCTTTGTTTTTCCTTTTGTAGCGAACAAAGACAGTTTGGGGGAGAAAAGTAGAAAAAGCCATTTTTTTCAAAGCTTTTCCTGAAATTTTATGAAACAATGGGTTTGATTTACACTTTGTCGTGGTTTAGCCTCAGACGGCAACAAAGAACCACGCGGCAGCCCGGTTGGCTAACGCCTTGTGGCGGCGTTAGAGCAGTTGGAAGAAAAAGGCAGCACTCATGGGTTGGGACAAAAACTGTGTAACGGGACAACAAGGTAGAACAGGGAAAAACAGTAACAGTAACTCGGATGGAGAAGGATACAAACGCCAGTACGATACCGACCGCCGCCCGTCCGACCGCAGCCCCCGCACTTCCGGTAACCCCTCCCCTTCCCGGCAGCTCCCAGCGACCCCTGGGCATGGCTCAGTGGGGTGGGATACCTGGGCCCTGCTAGAGCCAGGGGAGAATTAACCCTGTCCCTCCCTGAAAACCAGGATACACTTTAAATGTGATTTCATGTTTTCTCTCACATCATTTGCATACCTTTAAAAATAGTTTGGTTTAACTTTATTTTATAGGAATGTGTCCTTTCCTGAGCTAGTACTGTGGTCAGGATATTTTTCTTGATTATTTCCAAGTGCATATAATAACACAGAAGGGATCAAATTTAATCACCAAAAAATTGGCCAGATTTGCAAAAAGGAAAGCTGATTACAATCACCAAAAAAAACCCCAGGCTGCACATACAATAATATGTGTGATTAAATAACTAAAGCCTACAGTTTTGGAAGATAAGATGACTGAACAGCAAAAAGAAGAGGAAAAAAAACCAAACCAAACAGAGGAGCCAAAAAATATCTGGGTTTTCTTCCTGCCTTTGTCATGCCTCACTTGTAGCCTTGGAAACTGAGACAAAGAGAGACTTGCTCATTCTTATTCAAAAATCGAGATAAGATACAGTGTACAGTTTATTTTGGTCTCGCTTATTCCTCTCCAAAGTGCTGTAAGTGAAGTGTGTTGGGTTTTTTACTGTGTTTCTCTGTCCACCTGATCCTTTGTTTGAAACTGTCAGCCTCTCCAGGTTATTTCATCATCTGTGCTCTCAGGAGGGTGTTGGGTGTTCTGGTCAAACTAACCAATTGGTGAACTCTCAGCAGGATGCAAAATATCTCCAGTACACATGAGCTTACTGATGAATCAGGTTACATAGGAGATGGCTGACTATGTTTTTTCAAGTGAATTGGTTTTTTTCTCAAGGTGTATAAACCAGGGAGTTCAAGATTGTGGGATTAAAACATTGGAAAATGTTCTTGGCAAATTGAGCAACTGTGAAATAGTTACGAGCTCTTATTTTTTAAATCTGAAGGTGACACTTCGAAGTTTAGCTAAGCCCTGCTCTTAGGGCTTCTGTTTTTTAGGCTCTCTGGCTGTTCATGTACTGTTTATATTAATGCAGCGCATTGGTAGGCAATGCAGACACTTTTAGAAATTGTAAGTTGTGGAGACATTTAATGACTAAAGATAAATTGTGCAGCTGTGGCCACTATTTATACTTTTGCTGTGGCCACTATTTATACTTTTGCTGTGGCCACTATTTATGCTTTTGTATACAGAAAAAAGTCTGTATCATGAAATAGGTATAGCTCAATGCTGGGAGTTATTTTTCACATTCTTTTATCTTGGTGAGCACTTGCCAGCTTTTAGTTTTACAGGTTAAAAAGTGTTAGCATGTCCATACCCCAAGAAGAAAAAGATCCTATGTTATCCATTAATAAGACAACACTGCATATTTAATAAAGGAGAAACAAGGTAGATGGGGTAAAGTGAAATGTTTAAAAAATCTTTTTAAGATATTCTAGAAATGCTGCATAAGACTTTTGGGCTGAGAGTAGTAGTTCCTAAATATTCAAAGAGAAACCGTAAGAATTTAAATCTGGTTAAAAGTAGCCAAAACTTGATAGAAGGTGAAGTGAACAGTAACTCATGCAACCGGTTATTTTACAGGGAAGTATCTTGAAACTTCTGCAAAGAGGTTCCAGAAGAAAGAAATCTCCAAGCCCACAATTTTTTGTAAAAAAGCAATTTCCAACTTTCTAAAATATGTAAGGAAAAATTAATTATCGTCTTAATAATTATATCTCAACCAAAGCACCCCGAAAGGGAGCAAGTTGTTTGTTCTTTGTAGATGTGTTAACGATGGGAATCTCTTAGAAGTCAACATTAAAGGACAAAAGAACAAACACAATTATAGGACGTGTAAAATGGAAATGAGGCAATGAAACAGAAATGAGATTGCCTTAAACATGAGAGGCTTAGATAAATTAAGAACTACCAGATACCATCTTCGAAATACTGGAATCTAATATCTCTGACAATTACTTTGAAAGAAGTTCACTGAAAGAAACCATAGGAAATTGCAGACACTGAATAGTTCCGTGCTCCTTGTTTTTATATCTTGCAAAGATTGTGGGTCTTTGCAAGCTGACCCCCTAATTTATACCTGAAAAATTCCATAAAATTACTTTGTTAAAGTATCTCTGAATGCTTCTCCATCCTCTAGAGATCTAGTTGCAATATTGTATTTTGTTCTCTTGTCTCCATTAATGCTCTAAAATGCACAAGCTTGTTCTCTCTCAGATTGCTGTCTCTGATGGGAATCAGGGGCTAAGTTTAGTGGGTGAGTTGTGAAGTAATTTGATCAAGGGCTCAGAGGATACATCTTACCTCTCTTTTCTTCCCTTGTTGTGTCAGCACTGTGGTTTTAAAAAAAATAATAATTTGCACATACACTCTGAAATTCCAACTTCAGCTCTGACTTGTCCTAAACTGTTACCGCTTTGTTGGGATTGATCTAATATGGGTTACTATTTGACAGCTCTTGTCCCTCTAAGAAACTAATTTGCACATAATACATTACAAAAGTTTGATCAAAAGATAAAGCTTGAACTGATAAGATGAATAATTTACTGACATCAAAGAGAAAATGGAATGGGGCAAAACTGAGAGCCTGGAGCACTGATGTGTTCCCAAAATCTTTCCTGTGGCTGACACAATTGCTGACCACTGCACGCCTCATTACCACTACTATTTCTAAAAATGAGGCCCTTTACTTAAAAAAAGAAAGAAAATCTTGTTAATAAAGATTTTTTCCCAAACTATTTATTGCTTTTTTTAGGACCTTTATTTTTGATTCGGATGTGTTTGAAGTTCTTATACCTGCCAGCCACATTCTCTGTTCTCTGTTGTTGCCATCTGGACCAAGCTGGTACCCATATCTGAGATGCAGAACAGAGCTGCAATACTTCTTAGTTGATTTCAATACAGAGTGAAGCACGTTGTTTTATGTCACTGTTAGAGATTTAAGTATCTAAAACAACTTGTTTTCCTTTGCACTGAAATGAGCTTGCACAGTTGTTCACCACATTGTCACTGAGACGGTAGCTTGATAAACCACTCCATCTGAAAAGAGCAACTTTTTACTTCTTGACTGATACCTTCAGCCCACTCTCGAATTATATATTTTTTTTCTTATTCTTCAGGTGACTGACTTGTAATGTGAGAAAACAATACGTGCATGCAGTAGGAAAATCTATCAACCCACTTCTTTAAGCCAAAAGTTGTCAGGCAGAGTGAATAGCAGCTGCCTGCACCTCCTCCTTTGACAGTATTACCTCTGCTGCAGAAACCCTGAAATGTATGTCCCTGGTAGGTTTCTACAGTTGTTTGTTTTGAGAAGAATCACTTTAGTATGTTGCCATAATTTGAATGAGACTTTTTACATAAGTTTTTAAGATAGTTCTCTTAAACGTTTTGATGGGTTTATACATGTACGTCTCTTTCATTACACGCATAGTTTTTTCCACTTAGTGCATTTTAGTCCAAGAATGTGCATTCAAGGAGATCATGGAAGATTTCAAGCTGGCTCAGCAGCCTGTCAGGGCCCTGCTGTGGAAAACCTGCGTCCTCTGGATTCTTTTTAAATTGCGGAGTGTTAAGTGATTTGTGATTCCAGTCTGAAAAGCCCTACCACTACCTTAGACTTCTTGAAACCGAGACAAATGTTTTTCTTATTGCTGCCATGTTAGAGAACCATTGTATGAAATGCACTGCAAATTTAGTTCATGACTTCACAGCAGCAGCTATTTACGCCTCACTGTCCGTCAGGCACTTACACAAAGACAGCTGCATTGGGTCTTAGTTTGTAGCAGTTTGCTTCTGCTTCCTGGCGTGATAGGAGAGCAAGGATTCATAACTGGGCACAGTATAATCTAATTTAAATATCTTTTGTTACAGAAACTGTTAGCATTACCCTGGTGACTACATACAAATACATAAATAGGATAATCCAGCTGTAGTTACCCGGTTCTCTGTGTTATCGCATTGCAGTCTGGGCAGATCTGACACACAGAAACTTTTGATGATGAGCTCCTCAGTGCTTCTTGATTTACTTGTTTTAAAGTAATAAGTGTGAATATTTATTTTGAATGTTTAGGTTTTTTAAACAGCCTTATTTTATTATTTTTTTATCAAATACACAGAATGTTTCTCACTTTCTTAAGAGACTGTAATATGAAGTATACAACAGATAAAAGCCTACACTGAGTGACAGGATTTAACAAAACTTGGAACTTACTAGCAAAGGAAGGGATGTCAAATTTTATTCTACTGGTTTCCCAGCAGTAATGAAATTGTGTGGTGTAGCACTTTTTAAGAGCAGACTGTACTATTTCAAATGCAACAATAGTCTGGGCAGTCAGGCTTTTACATTCCAAAAAACTCTTCATCAGGGAAAGAGGAAAGTTTTACAGATCACTTTGTACAGTCTTGGCTTGTGATGACACCTGATCAGTCCCTGTGAAGACAAAATACCTGAAATAGATGTGGAGTGGGAATAAGTTCTTCATGAAAGTATTTCTTTCATAAGTCTTTTTATTAAATTAAATAAAAGAGAAGTATAGTTCTAAAGAGGGTTTTTAGTAGGAATTTTAAAAGGAATTTGTATTAAGAAAGGATATTGCTGGTGCTATGAAAGTGTAATTAAATATTTATGATACTGTTAAATCATGTTTTTCGTGTGCTTACACAAAGCCAAGCATACTTTTTTTTGTGTGTTCCTCTTGAGTATTTCTGTTCTGAGATTTGGGGTCGGGGTAAATGAAAGAGTCGCATGTGTGTCCGAGCTTGTAAACCCTATTTAGCCTCTTCCTGTTGTGCAATCAGTTTTCCCAGGAGTCTGTCAGTCACAGCAGAGTAATGTATATTTACTCCCTGAACCTGGATTAACCAGAACTCTTGGGCTATTTTATGATTCCCTTCTGGAAGGTGATTGTGTAGCATGATTATCTACAGTCTATCAGTATTCTTTGGAATATCTTTTACCCAAGGTAGAAGGCATTGAAAGAATAATTTTGAAGGAACACATCGTGTGGAGCAACCGTCCTTTTCTCTAGAAGGGTTGTGTAGGAGTATTACAGTAATATTTGGCATTTAAGTGGCCCAACTAGCTAAGTCTAGGAACCAGGCCATTCACCAGTGCTTGATAATCCTAATGCACTGGTGTTCTGTGATACCGTGATGGATCTCACCTGAGAATAAAAACCCCTTCTAAAGTCCAACCAGTGTTTTAACCTGTGTTTAAAAGGAATAAATTATGTTAAGAGTTATAAACAAATTAAGAAGAGCTTGTGTGTGTTACAGTTTGAAGAATCCTTCAGTTTACCTAAAAGTCGATGTAGAAGGATCGCAGTAAAACTTTCTTACTGCCTTGATTCTGAGCTCCTACAAGCAGACATGGAATCAAAGAGAATACGGAGAAGGAGGATTGTTTTTTATGACAAGTAACTGTTAATGAGATTTTTTTGTTGCTATCAGAAAGGTAATTTCACTTAATTGCTATGATAAGCTACAAATTACATACATACAATGACTTTGCATTAAAGTAGCATACTGTCAGCACACTGTCAAGTCCTGCGCGCCTCTCATCTTTTATCCTAAATAGCTGTTTAGCTATCCAAAGTGTCAGAAGCAAGAAATCCAGTCCTTCCAAGGTTGTACCTTGTCATGCTTTGATAATATCATTCAGAAGAGCATAAACACAACAAATCAAAATCTGTGAAATGATGCATGGCTTCATGCTTCTGTAATTTTGAAGAAGTACTTATAGATTTCCACTCTTCCATTCCAAAGAGCCCTTGAAGTATGTCAAGTATTTATAGCTTTGGATGTCTCACTTGTACATGTGGGATTTAATGACTCACACCTTTTCCAAACAATTGAAGTGCTTCCTGAATAGTAGAGAAAACATTCCTTCCTCTGCTCAAGTTCTGATTCACGTTCTGATTCACATTTGTTTGTTGTCATGTGGCAAACACCATTTGTCATGTTTACTCCTAGATCTTAATTACCCTGCAGCAGTACTTTTCTCTTTCTAGGTCTTACTTCCTTTCCTTGTCTCAGTTGTACCATGAAACAGCACCTAAATTAATCCAAAAATAATAGCGTAGTTTTTCCTTCCTTCTTCCTTCCTCTCCCCAGCTGCATGCTTCTGCTTCTTCCCCTGTCACCAGCACCTGTGGGCCCTCCGCTGAACTTGATTCAATTTGTTAAAACAACAGAAAAATAATCCAGTGAAGAAAAGATGGTTTCAGCAATAGGTTTGCAATTCAAATCGACTGGGTGAGGAGGCTTATAAACATCAGAACCAACACAAAGAAGGGAGCCAGACTAGGACCAGGAATGTGGTAAGGGGGAGGGACCCATGCAATATCCCTGCCAATAACAGCAAGCTATTAATGCTGCTCAATTGTAACTTTTGTTAAGGATATACATTGCTTTTCCTGAAAGAGCTCAATCTGGATCAGATGAACACAGGACTGAAGCACATGATAAGGTACAAGAACACACTCTAGGGCTGAAGAGAAGGAAATGTTATGATTGTTCCTGGTTGTTGCTAGCCATGTAATCCTTTAATTGTTACCTGAATCTGCACCCTCAGTCTCTGGTTATTCTGGCAGAGCTATTGCACGAACTGTCTTAAAGACTTGCCCTACTCCTCCTGCCCCTCTTTTCTCGTTTTTTTTTTATCATAATAGCATGTACGCTCGTAGAGCTGTGTCAAGAAATGGATTCCGAAAAAAACTGGGAATGTGATGAGTGATGCTTATTTAGCTGAGTTACTGTTTACTCAAATGAGTTCAATCTGCAGCAATGCAGAAGACTGTCAGCATCACTGAGAATGGGTTATGTTGCTTTGTTTTTTTGTGTGGTTTTTTTTTTCCCTCTCCCTAGCCATCTTGGTATTCCCATCTGCTTGTCACAATTTGTTGCCACTTCTTTTTTCAGGAAAAAAAAAAAAAAAAAAAATTTATAGGCCTGCATGAGAAAGCAGAATCATCTCCCTAATGTGGAAAGGTTGAGGGACTTTGTTTTTTTTTACTCTGGAGAAGAGAACACTGAGGCAGGATCTGATCAACACCAAACTTTAAGGGTGGCTGTCAAGAGGATGGGGCCAGTCTTTTTTCAGTGGCACCCAGTGAGAGGACAAGTGGAAATGGGCACAAACTTGAAAACAGGAAGTTCCATCTAAACATGAGGAGGAACTTGTTCTCTTTGAGGGTGGCAGAGCCCTGGAAGAGGCTGCCCAAAGAGGTGGTGGAGTCTACATTTCTGGAGATGTTAAAAAACCACCTGAACAAGCTCCTGCTTAGCCTGCTCTGGGTAGACCTGCTTTGGCAGGGCAGTTGGACTAGATGATCTCCAGAGGTCCTTTCCAACCCCATATCATTCTGTGAAACGTGGTGGGTGCAGTAGCTGGGAAGGAGGGTCAGGTATGGAATCACTTTGGAGGGTGCAAACACCCTGGTTTAAAGCTTCCCCTTGCAACAACACATGTCAGTGGACCCAAGGGAGCAGCAAGTCTGCAGAACAGCAGCAGTGTGGTTGGGGAGAGCTGGGTAGGGAGATGACAATGTTCTGAGTTGAATTTGTCGCAAAGAAAATACTAATTATCCATACTCTCATTATTTTTGTACATTTCTGATGCTTTTATTTGAATTAGAAGAAAAAGTTGGAGACGCAGTTGGTAATTCCTTACTTAAAAATGCAATGAAAAATTTATAGGCTAAACAAGCATTTGTGACAAAATCTAGGATGTGGTTAAAGATATTTTCAGGAATTGGGCTTAATGAAACAACGTGCTTTGAATTTTAAGTCCTGTGTACTGCTGTAAATGTTATCTGTCCTTTGCTGAAGAATTCCTAGCACGCTAGATCTGATCTCTCCAAGATGGTCTGCTTTGCATGGGTTTTGCTACCCAATCAGTCTTCATTCTGTTCATTCCTCTGCCCTTTGCCCATGCCTCTTCCTATTTTTCTCCTCCTTCCATATATACTTGAATGCAGTCTGTTTCCCTACATGTAACTCTTCTGTATAAATGCACCCGTGGTACTTTACTCATTATTCTCCCACACCCAAACAACACAGATTTGTTTCCCCTTCTGGTATTTTTTTTTTGCTGTTGACTCATTACTTTGATTTTAGGGTTAGAAACCTGCTTCATGAATTCCACAAATTTCAAATTTGAACAGGCAGTCAATACTATAGGCAGTTTTGCAAAATAATCTTACAAATATACTGGTAGGAAACTAGCAATCTCCTCTGCCCAAAATAAACTAATATACAAACCCAAAATTTCCCTACCACATCCTGCACAAATGTCTATCTTCACACACAAATAAAAATACTGGAAATGTTATGGGATTCCTGCGGGTTCTTTAAACTAAATGACCTTCTCTTGCTATTCCAGGTTTAAAAAAAAAAATAAATCATGACCCATAACACTTTCCCTGAACTAGCCTGTCTAGACCACACAGCTTGCAGTATGCATATTATAAGGACACTGAAGAGTTGTGCTGTAATAGAGCTTATTAGAGATGTGTGGAGTGAAGCCATCTATAGACTAGACAGATGAGGAACATGACAACTGGAAGCTGTTTCTTTCTGTCATCCTTCTCTACAGCATTTGAAAAAGAAATTGAACTAATATACCTCAAAGTTGTGTCTTAAGGGAGCCATTATCTTCACTCCTCTCTTTGCAAGAGCCAGAATTTATTTTATAATCAAGTGTTGTTAATGCAAGAAAAAACATCTGCCTGAATGCTGGAGAACATGAGCTGAATTTGTCTTCTGAGTATATTGCAAGTGGTGTTGCAGTTCTGGAAAGATCATTTTTGTTCAAATTTTGGGGGTTTAAAATAATGCTCTGTGCTATTCAAAATTTTAGGAGTTTCATCTTGATGAAAATAGAAATAGAAAATATTTGTTTATTTCTGATGAAATGATGAAGCTACTTTTCTTGTCACTTGTACTCTTCTACTGCATATGAACAACAGTGAAATTTGTCAAACCATAATCCCTGTCTTCAAAACTGGTCTTCCTCCCAGGCTGCAGTGTCCTTCAGATAATTTTGATCGTCTTTATAATATTTAGGATGGTACTTTTTTCACAAGTGAGCTTGTAATTTGTTGCAGTTGATGGCTAGTCTTGCTGATTTTGCTTTATTAATAAAAATCAGAATAAAAAGTCTGTCTGCTTACATTCAGGTTCTTATAGGAATTTGGTCTCAAAAATATCTTGGCAGGATCATTTAACGATTTCATTCTTGTGTGCCAGATCTGTTCACTACATATTAACAAGTATCTTTGTGACAATAAGTATCTGTTGATATAATGCATAGTTTCAGTAAATTTCTTTCTTTCCTTCTTGGGTTGTTACACATGCATAAAATGCAGTTGGGCTGCCCTAGATCCATATATTGATAACTTCAGTTACCACTTCTCTCCAAATGCAAAATTAGGCGTCATTTTCCATTTTCCCACAAGTTCAGCTGACCTAATATGGGAGATGGACTTCGTGAATTTGTTTTCCTATTGACTCAGTCCAAACTCAGAGCCACATAAAAAATTACCAACTTGAAATTCTTCATCCTTTTTGTGAGAGTCTAAGAAAAAAATGATACCAACTTTCTCCCCAGAAGAAAGTAGTTTCTTTAGGTACTAATTTGCTGATTTTTGGATTTTGTTCAGATAACTACTCAAATCTGATCTTCAAACTGAAAGCCAACTATTACTGTGTATTCAAGAGATGAGCTGTTGCCAGGGTAAGAAAATTGCTTCCATTTTTCTATTCAGGATGCAAAGACACAAAGCAAAACTGAAGTGACCAATTTAAAACAATATGAGCAGTTTCTTTCCTCTGAATTTTACTTGCAGGGGAGAATTAAGTGGTTCTGTGAGAACTTATTGAGTATGCGATCTGTAAATTAAACACTTATTCTTCTATAGATTTATTGTATTCTAAATATACTTGGGTGATTCAAAACATACCCCAACTTCTTGTGAAAGCTTGGAATAATTCATGCAGGAAACGTGTCTTTGGACCAAGCTGCCTAATGAATTTGATTGTGTTTGATATCCACATGCCAAATGTAAATAAATATTTTATAGTTATGGGTCAGTTATTCAATAGGTTATATGGTAATGGATCTGGTATCTGTTCAGATGGAGCTTTTGTAACGCTAGTTATCTTTTTGGGATGCATGGGGAAATTGAAGTGCTTGAAGTCACTGGAAAATTTTAAACAGAAGATAAGGATTGGGGTAGAAATACATCTGTATTTGTTCATGTTTTGAAAAGGTGGATAGAAGTTTTTACGTGCTATGGAATACTTAATTTCTTTAAAAAGAAGATTTTGCTCCTCACAGTTCTTGGAAAAATGAGGTTTTCATATTTTTTTTTTAACTATGAGTTGAGGAACGAGCTTAATTTCTAACACATTTACCTTCTTGTTCCTCATTTCTGTGTTCTGGTCCGTTCCCACCAGCAGTATCCCTTTCTGTTGCACCCAGGGCATCCCAGCATGGTCTTTTGGCATCTCTCCGAAGAGGAGGCTGCGGGGCTGGATGGAGCTGCAATGCAAGCCTTGTCTGTCTGGCCAGGAGATTCCTCACCTCTGCCAGGTCTTCCTCAGCAGCTGCTACCTGGGCTCTTTCTGCCTTTACTACCTGGTAGCTTTGGCAGATTTTAAGATGTGTTTGTAGTCCTGACTCTCCTTGTATTTGGTTGGCAATAAAGGACACAGGGAGTACATAGAGCATAAAAACTTCATTTTCTTACAATACCAATACACGATTTATAGTAAATTAGCACAATGGAGTAAGTCTTAGAGTTTATTGAAAATATGTTGTTACACCATGACCAACTAAAGTTTTTACATAAGAATTATTGTAATATTTTAAAGAGTGTTTTCTATAAATGAGTTTCTATGGTCAGAAATAACTTGGAAAAAATAGACAAAATTACATGCTTGTAAATTAAAGTTGTCTCTTCTGCATAATCTTGAAGTGGAGTAATATTAAAAGCATGAAGCTGTTTACAAGTGACCATTCCCAGAGGTAGTTAACTGTGGCTCAGCAGATGAAGCTTCTTGATTATGTTAAGCTGACCTTAGGCAGCGCTCCAAAGAGAGGGGGGGTGGTCTCAGCAGTATTATTAACACTGCAGATGTGACCAGCTGAATCAAGTTCCTAATCTGGATGCAAATTTTCTCATGGAGTAGGGGAGGGAGGGAGACGATTAGTTTTCAACCAGATTAGGAACCACATCTATCCAGCTAATTGCACAAGCCACAAGCACTTTCATCAGCTCCAACTGGAAACATTCAGCCAAAGAAGTGAAGAAGGGGAGGGATAGTCCCTTCAACCAAAAGTGCAGATTCATATCTTGTGCAGATTGTAAATCTACGCCTTAAGAAACTTTTTTTTTTTTACATCCCTTTCTGATGGGCTCAGAAAGGCTCTGCTGCTTGCATATTGTTTAAAGAGAAAGAGAAGGACCCAAAAGCTTGTTGTTTTAAACATATTTGAGTATGCAGGAGTAGGTAATTTTGAAAGTAAGCTTCTTACTGAATAAATTCAGGTATTCCAGAGCAGAAAACGCTGCAAAACACATTTTGTACTTTTGCAGGCTAAGAAAGGCTCTGTCACTCATGTTTTTCTACACTGCTGTATTCATACTATGTAAATCTCACTCAATTTTTAGCTTCATGTTAAAACTTTGGTACGGATGTCAAGACATCTAAGATACTAGGAATTAGTGGCGTCAGTATAACACAGTGAACTGAAATAAGGTGGATTGAACTGTAATTTTGTTTTCAGAGTTTGTTTGGGGTTTGTTTGTTGTTTTTTTTTTTAAATTGGAGTTAGATGGTTATATCGTAAGATCTAATCCATCATTCTAGATTCTTCACTTTCAGTTGGTCTTTCAGGTTCATCTTAGAGGACTTATCTCAAGGAGTGCATGGGGATGGAGGTGACAAGATGCTGATCATAGTGGTACCACTCCAAGTGCTATAATGCTGTTTCCTGGCTGGTATAATTCCAATATGAGTTTTTAAAAACTGCACGGGTTTCCATTCCTTAGGAAAGTGTTGCTTAGGCCGGATTGGCACAGAATGGTTTTAGCTCGGCTATTTTTACTACTTGGCATTTCTTCTTGCCACGCATACTCCAGTCTCAGCATTCACTTGCTGTGCTAAGTAGAGATTATAAAGGTACTGAGTACTTGCTCCATCATGTTTTGGGGCAGACCAGTGTGCATATTGCTGTGTGGCTGATTTAAAAAAGGACCTTTTTAAGTCCTTACTGTTACTTATGCATCAAATTCTTATAGTTTCAATGTGCAAAACGCTGTCTTGTCCTGTTGAATGTCATTTAGTGTTTTTCACAAGGGATTGCTAGAAAGACATTTTTAAAATGTTAAACGTACAACAGGTAATTAATCTTTTACTAGTAATACTGATTATAGTCTCCAACTCCTTTGACAAAAACTATCTCATGGGCCTTGCATAAATGGTAAAGCTGAGATAGTGAATAGTTTGCTTTAATGATTCTAATTGTGAAATAAATGTTGCCTTCTAAATTCCAATATGTTTCCCCCCTTAGTAGCTGCTCTTTCGGATGATTTGTTTTTTCTTTGCTTGTGATGCATTTTTAGTCAAAGGTCTCCTTGGGTCCATGTCCATCTACAGTTTTCATTGCCATCAACTGCTATACTTCTCATCCTGCAAGTCACGCTTCAGGTAGCAGAATGCAGATAGTATCTAAAAACACAGAAACTCTAGCCCACATTCAGGTAGGAGCTTGAACATGGTAATTACCTTTTTTTAGCCTTCATTCCTAGTGAACTTTTTCACTAGGAATGAAAGGAACTACCTATACCTAGTAGGCAGACCAAAACTGAGCATTTCTTGTAGATCAAATACTTTTTTTAGTTTTCGTATTTTACTGGAATAACCACTCATGTTAAGGTTTGAACACTGATGGTTTGAACACTTGGGAAGGGTATGTGGTTTCATGCTGTATGGACAGGGAGAGGATGCTAGCAGTGTACTTTTTCTTCCTTTAAAAATGCCCGTTCAGGATTTCCCTATGAACTTGCCCAAATATATATCCGCAGAGAAATAAGTGTCTGCAATACAGAGTGATGAGGATTTAAACAAAACATTGGTAGCTTGTTAAAAATCTCCTCAAGAGAGTGTTGTAGCTTTATGTTTCAGTAGGACCTTTAGGTTGTTGGTTGCCACAGTGCTTCTGATTCTTATTCAGTATTGAATGTGGCAAAGAAAATAGTGCTGAATTGTGACAGAGTACCCCAGTTTTAAAAGGATGTCCTGCTTAGGGGAATATTCATAGACCCTAATAAAGTATTATTCAGCCTCAAGTTTATTTGTGGAGATTTGAATTCAGGAAATGACATTGTTACGCAAGAAGTGGAGCAGCTAAAAGGAAAGGAGATTAAGATACTAAGACTTGGAAGAGGAAACTGAGAGTGGAGGATTCTGTTAGCTCAGGCACTGATTTTCATATTTCACAAAGAAACTTTCTGTAAAACTTTTTTCTGTTTTTTTCTTTGAAGTCGAGTAGGGATTCAGGATCAAAAAGATGCTATTGACATATATAAGCTGAAGGTGTTTCAAATATTTGTGCAGAAATAGTCCTGCTTATTGAGGAGATCTGGACATGCTTCACTCCAGGTGTTTCTTTCCAGGGATTCATTAAAATGAAGACACAAGTAGATCAGATCGTTTTTATTCAGCTGCATTATTAATAAAATAGAAAGTTGGAGTGATTGAGCCATGAAACTGTAACTGTCTCTCAGGATCACCTCAACAATTGCGCCTCAGAGTGTTTCCTATCAGATTTCAGTGCTTTCTTCAATAGAGGACAGACAGATGGAGTGGTACAAAGATAAGCTTTTGTGTATCTGCAGATAGAAAGACTCTGGCATTTGCAGGAGAGTTTACATTATGTGTCGTGTTTAAAGTAGAGAATTTAACATTGTTGGATGTTGTTTGTTTTTTTTTCATAAACAAATATATTTAATTTTATTGTTATATACGATAACTGCAAATCATAAAACATCGAATATGCCAAACTTTTGTAAGATTTTGCCCCATAAATTAGACCACAAAATACTGTACCAAATTTCACTATAAAAGATCCGGTATCATGTATGTCACTTTATCTTACTACTGAGAAAAGTGTAGCATTATAACTTTGATGTTGTGTTCATTTTTCACTGGGGGACAAAAATGTCTTGGAACTGAGGAATTGGGTTATAAAGGAGTAAAACTAGAGAATATTAATTTATAGTGGTGAAGTAACTTAATATCCTCAAGGAGTACGTACCTTACCCTGTTAAACAAACAAACAAACAAAAACAAAAAAACCCCCACACCGTGACACAAAAAAGCCCCACCATTTTGGAAAGAAAAACACAGATTGTTGATAACTTAATGAAGGAAATATCTAATTGAATGTTAGTATGAAAAAATACTGACCTGAAAGCAAGTTGAAAAAGTGATTTGTACGCAAATCTTTCTCACCTTTCTCTACAAGAAAGCTTGGGACTCTTCAGGGATATCTTATATCCTGTATTCTGTATGCACCTTGTAAATTAATGTCTCTGTGCTGTGACTTCCTAGCCAATAAACATGAATACTGAACCCTATTTTCCACTACCGGCTTTCTGGCATTCTTAGTTTGGCACTTCTAGAGAGCTGCTGGAAGCACTGTAACCTTTGTCATTTTTAACACCAGCATCTTGCTAGCCTTTGAAATACCTGAGATGTAAACGGTGCCTTTTGTGTGTGGTCTGTAGTCAAAGTGTTATGGAGTATAAAGTTGTTCTAAAATTTTTAGTGTCTGAGATGAGGAGAGGAGCACATGTGAAAAATTAGGTTCATGACTGCACAAACCCCTCCTGAGTAATATTCCAGCTAGAAAGGGGAAACATTAGATACTGTGGTGTATACTTACAATCTGTTCCAGGTAAGCATATATGGTTTTTGTCTACCTTGGCTACATATAAAGCAAAATACCTGGTGTTTATGGCCCATTACTATGAGTTATAATGGAACATGCAAATAAAAATACTCAGGGCTGAGACTTTGATGTGTTAAAAAAACCTCAAAACTTTGAGAAATACATCTATGAAAATTCAGAATGGCATTCATATGTGCAAATATGAATCTTTGAAATCTTAACACAGACCATCTCTAACTTGTAGATAGCAGATTGTTAAAAGTAACAATCTGTGGAAACAACAAATGGGTAAAGGCAGCTCATCTTAATAGCCTGATTAAAAAAGAGGATTTCTAGGCTAAAACTTTGATAATTGTAATTCCAAGAAAAGCAATGATATTTTTTGCTCATTTAAACTTCATTGCAGTTAAATAATATTTCTTGGTTTTCTACTGTTCCTTCTTTAGAAGCGTGTGTTTCTTTTGGCAGGTAGGTATGCTAGAAAGCTTGGGATAGTTTGGTTATTTTGGAGGAGCTGCAGCTGTTTGAGAAGATAGGAATTTCGTTTAGAATGGAAAACTGATCCTAATGGTCTCTTTGGAGACAGAATGGTCTTTCAAAAATTAAAAAAAAAAAATGCTTTTCTGTGGAAAAAGGTTTGTATAATATGGTGTGTGCTGAATGTGTATCCAGATAAATTCCACCAGTTATTGTTCTCAGTGTACTATTTCTGGTTAAAAGTAACCTTAACGATTTCTTTGTGTTCACAAAACCAAGGCTTATAATCTGGCAATACTTGCTTTTCTTACAGTATTTCTTACTTCATCTGCTGTACAGCCTAATTTTGTGTGTCTGTCTGTCTGTGAGGAGTAACAGGGTGATATCCCGGGTGAGCAGTAGGGAGCACTGGTGGGAGCCTAGCTTCCAGGTACTGTGACGTTCAGACGTGCTACGAAGTCATCCAGACCTACGTAGGGTAGGGAGTACTTAAGAAGTGACATTTTGGATGAACAAATTTAGGTGTAGCTGTTAGTTTACAGACAACGAGGAATGGAGGTTAGTAACTTTTTTAAAATAAGAATGATCTTTAATTAGCCAAAATGGTGTGAGTCAAGGAGTGATATTTTTAGGCTGAGACATTCAGTTGTGTTGGACTGACAAATTAATATATACATTTTTTTTGTTTTGTAGCATTTAAGATTTTATGCATAATGAACTTGATATAACCTCATAAAAGCCAGAAAAACTGTATTTCTTAACAGGACATCTTTTTATTTTCCTTCCATGAACATAGGCTGCTGATAGTTAATCTTCAATGTGTGCCAGGTCACGCACTGAAATAATAATTTTGCCCCATCAGATCACCTTTCTCCTAGGATCTTTTTCTTAACTACCTAGAATTTGTTGGTCTGGATTTAATTAGATTTAAGTGGATAAAATGTTGCAAAAGAAAATCTAAAAATGTTATACCTATTCATTAATTTGTGTATACTGTTTTTATGAGATATGAAACCTCAGTAAAAGCTTTTTTATTTTTTTACAGGAAGATAGCCACTATTCTTTTCATAATCTGCATCAATACTGACTATTTTAAAGAATTTATAGTTATACCCTCCCTGTTTTATTTCAAGTTCCTTCTGTTTCATAATTTTTAACTGACTTTTTCTTTCCCCTTGCATCCCCAAAATGTTATCAAATAGCCTGATCATTTGAACACTCCTTGCATTACAACATGCGGTTTAAGAGCCTTAAGTGGAAGGTAAACCTTAGTGTGGTAAAAGAGAACTTTAAGAAAGAGCATGTGTCATACACAATTCGCTTTGAAAAGGCGGTGGAGTGCTGTGGTTCACTGCGTGTAATATAAAGTGACATGAGTAAAAGGGTGTTTTATAAAATGGAAATTGCAATTAAGGAAATAGCATGTTCCTTAATTACTGCCATTTCAGAATGATCTGAAAAATGGCAGTGATTAAGATTAAGATCTGTAAAATGGTGTTCTGTGTCCTGCTTTTTGAAGGAATATAGCAGGAATGGGCTCTAAGGTACATCTGGTTTTGAAGTATTTTTATCCTCTATCATATAGCAATTCTGCTCCTTAATTTTGTAGGTGGGAGACATTGCTAGTTATGTAGATAAGGAAGGAAAGGTACAGTAGTTTGTATAAAAATGTCTGGAAAAAATGCCTGTCCATGACCTGTGGATTTAGGTACCGTATATCTCATCTAAATGGAAGTGAGAAATGAGGTGGAGCACTTAAAAGCTCTCTAGCACCTGTCCTAGGCCTGTGAAACAAAGGCAGTGAGAAAACACAGCACCTCCCTCCTTTCCCACAGAGTACAGCTGGGTGTTCCAGCCAGCTGCTCCAGCATTTACCTTATCTCATCTAGAAGGACTTCAAAACAGAAGAAAGAGTATCAGAAGTTATAGGGTCAGAGATCTAACTAGGTAATTTTTCTCTGTAGCCACGCTCTCATTACCAGGGAGTGTTTGCAAAGAGCTGAAAGCAGTTTTCTGGAAGTAAGATGTATATTCATAGCTGGAGACACCAAGAAAACTAAGCAACTTTTATTATGGTTGGGTTTTATGGTTTTTAGACATACCCTGCAGTTCTGGCTGTAACAAGTAGACCTAGATATTGCATAATAATTCTTCTTTTCAAGATACTCTTACCAATCACTGTATTGCCCTTTGTAATGAGTGTGTAGCTTGAGTGTGTAGTCCCAGGTTGAGTCTATTTTCCCTCTCCTGGTTCTCTGTATTGTACTGTCAAAGCAAGTATTTGATTTTGAATGTGAATTCTATCTCTGGGCTTACTTAACCTGTGTAGAGTACTGGTATTTTATTCTATGTATTCTCTGGACTAGATATACATATCGTCTACTTGAAATAGCAAATTTAAAGATCCTTAGCATTTGCCATATTGAATAAGCTTCAAACTTTTTTAATGTGATTTTCAACAGGGCAAGTTTCTTAAGGTTCCTGATGTTTTATCTCTAATAATAATATGGGGGTTTTAAGATTATTATTTTTTTAAGTTTGGGGTTTTTTTTTTATTATTTGGCTGACAAGTTACTCCACAGAAGAACATGAAGACTATTAACTGATAGATCCTAATGGCTTCTAAAGTGCTGTATCTTGATTTGGTCTGGAAATCTGAGTAGATACCAAATTCTGTTTGTTTGTCTTTTGGGATAAGATTAATGATCCTTGTAAATTATTAAGGACTATGCTCTCATCTTCCAGACCTGATTTCTGTGAATAGGCACTGTCTGCTAAAAGCTACTCATTAGTAGCTGAACAGATAGCTTAATGCATTTATTATTAATGACTTGGTGGGAATTTCCCTGTCTGAAAGAGGGTGGTGGTAGGCTAATTCAAATGCTCTGCATGGAAAGGTGATGTTAAAAGGTGTGCCATTTAGTGCATTTATTTCTGAAAACCCTTTTGTTTGATGGACTCATGCCATGGGGTACTCAGCAAGAAGTTATCACTGGGAAGTGGATTAAACCTTATTTTACCCCTCCTACTGTTCTTACAGACCCATGAGATTTTTATTATAACAGAGATGTAATCTGAATATATAACTCAGATACAATCTGAAGCATATTCCTGTAAAAGCAGTACAATTTTATTTTGCATATCTTCATCAGTATGTTGTAATTTCTATCACTGTTTTACCACACAAAAGCAGGTTGTTAAGCAAAGCTAAAGCAATGAAGCAGAAGAGAATCCTTGATTGCAGCATGGCTACTGTAATATCCTAGGTATTATCAAAACTAGTTTCAAAACCTTATTGCCAGCCATAAGGCAGAGGAAGTAGGCATTATTCTGACTGAACTCATAATCCTTGAAGCTTGAATCTGCTCTTAAGGATCTATTGAGGAAAAAAAAAATGTCATTATAATGTATGCTATTAAGAGAATATATTACTAGTATATATAGGATAACTTCTCTGCTAATGTACAATTTAAAATCTTTTATGAAAATAAATCAATACCTTAAAATGAAACCCAAACCTCAGAATGCCAATTTCCTTTAAGACATGGCTCATTCAGGATGATTAATGACTCTTGGTGGTATATTTCCACTTAAGCCTAGTTAAATCTGTATTGCCACTGTCTTATTTTGTGACATGTCCTGTATCCCTCCCACCCCGCCACCACATACCCACTCCTTCTGGCTCATTGTGAAAACCTCTCTTGCATGGTTTCCAGCTCACTCAGCTCCTGAACTGGGTCACAGTGGGATCATGTGAGAAACCCTGCACCTACACAGGAAGGGACAGCAGCTCAACATAGAGTCATGCCAGCCCAGATTGGGGTTGATTTAAGATGTAGAGACACACCCTTTTGAACCATCCCTCATTTGGAATACATTATCTTCAAGTTTCCACTGAGTCTGGAAGTTTCTAGTTGAAATGGATTTTAGATTAAGCAGAGAATTTGCAAAACAATAGGAGAGAAAAATTGTAGCATGAGTCATAAGTGTGGGACCTTCCACCACTGTATGCTTAGAACTGCTGAAATCCTGTGGATTAGTAGATGTTTTATTATAAAGAGTAACTGTAGTTTCCAGCATATAATCGGCTACTACAGCCATTGTACTTTCAGTTTGTTGAAATAAAAGAATCAGTTTAGTCATCGAAACTTAGTATAAAACTATAGTTTATGAACAACTTTTTTTGAACAACATAGCTTAGATGATGTGCTAAAATAAATGCTGATGTTTCTGTTAAATGTTTATTGTTCTTCTATGTGGTTCTTTACATCTCAACATCTGTTATATGCCAGGCACATCACAAAACAATGTATGGACTACAGGCTTGCAGGCCACCTGCTCTGGCTAGAGTCATCTGCCAGGTTAAAGCAGTGTAAATGGTTCAGAGGTCACTGAGATTCCAGATGGGTTAATTGAGTGTGAAGAAATAAGTAATAAAATAACAAATAAGCGGTACATGGAATCGGTCATAACTCTGATACAACTACAGTTAGAAAAAAATCAGAGTCTGGAGAAACAAACTGCTCTTTAGCTGAAGTATACCCTGACTTTTCAATTTTAATTTAAAACATGAGCTTTCTTAGTTACCATAGCACAGTAATACTTACTGTGAAATGGTGTTAAATCTGTCTTTTTACAATTACTTGTCTTGACCTCCTTGACATTGAGTGACAAAATCATAGGAGAATAAATACTGCTTTGAGGCAACAAAGTGGCAGTAAATATCTAATAGATGTGGGACATTTTGGATGGTCGTTCTCTGGTTTTCCTTGTCAACCATATTTATCATTTAGACACTCAGAAGGTTTCTGCTGAGCTTCTGTAACATTTTGATGATGTCAAAATGTCTCATTGGAGTAAATATAATGTTGAGCTTCAGAGGAGGCTAAAGGATTTCTGCCCAGATTTATTGCTCAGTCATTTCCTAGGCCTCCATCCAGTACCTCATATCTGTAAGCTGTCAGCATGCAAAGGTCTGTGGAAGCTGGCCACATGGGCTTTATCAGGAGCAGGGACCATGGAAACATTGGCCTTCTGAGCCAACTTGACCTCCTGAAGTGGCTTTTGACGATTGTGAAGGGTGTTCTTACAGCCTGACGCCCAGGCAGCTAGCTGTCCCTGCTGTCCTGCCTGCTGGACTGCAGCTCTCATTAGAAACTTGGAAAACCTTTCCGTTCATGGAGCTTGATGCTGGTATATAAAGGCTTCAGATGACAAGATTGTTGCTTGCTCTAACAACTGCTAAGGTGTCACTTAGCTCTTAACTCATCAAGCAGGCAGCTTGGCATTCTTGAGAACATACTTGCAAACACCGAAGGATATTGTCTTCAGAAATGAAATACTAGATTCCAGACCCATTCTCATCCTCTGCCAAAATGACTTTTATTTCTAAATTAAGACATTTTCTTAAATTCTGGTGTTTAACCAAATTGAATTGATTTTTTTTCCCCATGAATTTTCAGAATAAGGCCATTCAGCAATGGTGTTATCCAGAAGAGCCTTTTCTCTGTATACATTTGAGAGGATCCTGTAGCCAAACTTGGAATCTAACAAAATCTATAAGGGTTTCTCTACATTGAGCGGTAAGTCATTATTTTGGGCAACTTTATATGGCACCATTCTGAAGACGTTATATCAAATAGTACATCTGTATTGGCTAAGTGAAATATGTTTAAATTTTCTCTGGAATGTAGAACTTTTGTCACTTTTGGGGTGCTTAAAAGCTATCAATTCAATATTTAACTATTTAAATACTTTCACTTGGAATCTGCTCCCTACTCATCATTGTCACCTCCCTCCCTTGCTTTTAGTGTTACGTTACTCCTTCCTATCTCTTACTGTGTCTTTAGCTTACCTTGTGTAGAGCAGAGAAAGATGGTTTAAGCTGGGCTTATATCTGTGGTGGCACAGCAGCCCAGTCAAGTCCTGCTTCCCATCTATTCCTGGTCATTCATTTCCAGTTCTGTAGTACCTCCAGTGCTGTACCAGCACATGTGTTTGTGCAGTTGCATGGTGAACCGAAGCAGGGAAGTGATTCAGCTGGAGGAGGAAAACCCTGCCAAAAATTACCAACTGCCAGCATAAAGCAATGTTGTCTTGGGTGGTTGGGCTGGCAGAGGAACAAACAGCTGGGGGAGAAAAGGTGGGACTTGTTGTTTGTTCTGTTGCTGAAGAAATTATTATGGAGCCACAGCCTAAAAATTAAGGTTTTGCCCAAAAATAAGTTATGTAAGGTCAGAAGCAAAACAAAACAGCTTGTGCAGGTTTAATTAAAAATTACTGTCACTTATTAGTGCATATTCTTGTGTTTGTTTCAAATTGTTGTGTTGATTTAGCCCGGGTCAGTTCCTTACTAAGTTAATAAAGTACTCTTGAGTAAATAAAGTGTATCAGCGATGCTGATGAGGCTTGGGCAAACTGCTTGATCGCTGAAGTTTACTTCACTGAAACAAGGCTTTTTGGTGCAATTTTTGTCAGCCAGCAGGTTTGCAGGTTGCAGCCTTGTTCAGGAAAATGGTAGGAGTTGGTACTTGAAAGGCAGGTGTGTCGGTGCCTGGCTGAGCTCCCTGCAGCAGCTGTGCACTGGGTATGGCCAGCAGAACTATAGGACGTGTTTGTGGTGTTGGTGTCAACGAGCACATAGCTCTGTTTGTTCAGCTTTGGGTCTGTCTGGGCAAATGAGAAGAAGGATTCCTTATGGGTCAAGTATTTGCTATCAGCTTCTCCACTTCTCATTTTTCTCTACTTGCAACTACAGTTGCTTGTGTGCTTGCACTACTGTGTGGCTTGCAGATAACAGTGATAGTGTTAAGATATGGGTAGCAACTCCAAGTATTCTCAAAGCAAAGTTATCTGGAAGGGCATAATCCAATCTAGCAGCTTGCTGCTGCTGAGGAAGTTTCTGAGCACTCTGCCTTTCCCCTACATTCTCACCCACGTTAATGCTAGCACCTCAGATCTTCATTGGTGCTGTCACCTCCGATCTTTGTCAGCTGATGTAATTCACTCACTCACTTACAGAACACCGACCTGGCAAGAGTAGATGGTTTTCTGCTTAGCTGGTGAGTTGATGGGCACAGAAGAGGGTGCAGAACTGCATGATTGACAGCAGAGGCAGGGAGAGGAGTGAACCCTCAGCTTTTCATCTCTAAGGACAGTGTTGGGTGACTCCCCATGATACAGGTAGCACAGATAAGGAGCCTTGGTCTACCATTAGTGCTGTGTATCTGTAAGGTATCTTAGCCTTGGCCTTTTGGTCCAAGGGTTGTCTTCTGTACTGTGTAGCCTGTTATACCAGAACAGAGCTCAGGTTCTGTTAGCAGTCCTGAAATTCCTGGAATTATGTTGGTTTGATGTGGTAATTAATGGTAATAATTAGGAAAAAGTTATTAGAGAGTATATTACACTAAGGAGGAACACAATTAAGGTTGCAGTCAACTTTTCTGAAGGGAGAAAGCAAGTCAAGATGTATAGTTGTGTTGGCAAACTCTTTGAAGTCCAGATAACCAGTGAAGCTCAAAACAAGGATGCTCAATTTGAGGTTTCCTCTTTCCTCTGAGGACAGAGGAAGAAGTGGTTATTATACAGTATGTTTATTACCTTCATTCTGCATATGTCAGAGAATTCACTGTTCAGTAGGCTGCTATGGCACAAGAGAGAAGTCCCCTCCTGCATATTGTCACCTGCTATGAAGGGTTAGCAAGCAGCTGCTGAGCTCCATCCAGGTCAGGCCACTTGCCCCTCTGCTGACGTAGCCAGGCTGTTTGCCCCACAGCTCTTCCAAGGCACGGCTGGCTTCAGTGACCAGTGTCCAAAATCCTGCACCACAGATGATGCTCTGACCATGTGGTAAAAGAGATCAAGGCACTGATTCAGGTGTAGAACCTCTGTGAAAAAATTGAGAGAATATTTATGTCTCAGCTTTCTCCATTATTTGGCATCTTTTACTATTCCGTGCTGCAGGAGCTGTCTCCACGCATCTGCCTGTCCTTATTGCAGCCAGGGAACTATCATGCACATCTCAGCCCAGGAGCTCCTGCTTCCATTTCAAATCAGCCATTTATAATTCCAATTTGCACCTTTCACCTCCATACCCTCAGTTTTCCCTGTCAGTTTTTACCTAAGTACCAGGTGCATAGCCAAGCTGAAACACTACTGTAAGCTAGTGAACAGCTTGTCATTCAGAGGAAAAAACACTTTCCCTTTACTTTACAAACCAATAGTTTACAGACTTTTTTTCCTAAAAGAAGGAAGGACCTTACGGTGTGTTCTGGATACTTTTTGTAATTCATTTTTATTGTGAAACATGAACCTTTATTTTAAGTGTAACTGGTGAAACTCAGAGAGGAGTGTGTGACAGGTAATGAAGTAGACTCTTGGGTTTGGGTAGTTTTGTCACTCTGCTCCTCAGGTGGTCTTTTTCTGTGGAGCATGTTGCAATAGCATTAGCTATTGTGGCTTCTGTCTTCTGCCTTTCTTCTCTCACACATAGATGTAAGCCATATTAAATTTGATTCCTTGTGAGCCATGTTACAGCCAACAATTTTCCATTGTTTTTTATTCTGTTGGTTTCCTACAAGAGATGTTCTCAATCCGCAGTCAGCAAATATTTGTTTAATACTTTTATTTTTATTTTTATTTTTTTTAGTTTCTTTTTAAATGCAAAGTTTGAGTATGTGCAGCAGCCTGTATGTGACTACTCACCCTGCATGAAACCAAGTGGAGCATCAGGTCATTTTACAAAGTGTAGGAAACAACCTTATCCGGGTTAAGTTCCCTCTCAGCCCTCTGGCATGGAGGAAAATGCTGACAAGTGTGATGCTTTTATTCAGAGCGATATCTGGTAGAGGAAAAAGTATGTCAGTTCAATATGCATACACAGTGTTTTTAACTCTGAAGTATCTTCTTCCTCAAAGATCGAAGAATGATCAGTTTGCTTCCCTTACATAAGGACAAACACCTCTAAATTTCTGAAATTAGAAAGGGATTATTTAGATTATTTATTAGATTTTTTAAATTATTTATTAGAAGGATTTATAATTACTGTCGAATACATTTCTAAATATTTTTACTTAAGTAGTTATTTTCACAATGGGAGGTGCTTTCCTGTCTATATAAATTTTGTGTAGTGGTCAAAGCTCTGAGCCTCAAAGAAAGTAAGTTAAATTACTCTTTCAGCCATACTTTGCAGCACCCAGCAATCTCTAGTGCATGTATCTGAAAAAGGTATAGTGAAAGGCGACTGCAGGGAATCAATCTGCGCTGTTAAGCTGCAGCAGTACAAAGGCATTGGTATTTTAAATAAATGGTTAAAATAAATTCCTATCGGTTAGTGCTGGACTATTTGAGACTCCCCTTGGTTTAAAAGAAAAAACAGCTTATTTGGTAGAAAAATGACCTGCAGATGGGGTTTGGGAGAAGAAAAGGCAGCAGATTCCAGTGGGAAAATGGTGGCAGAACCGCAGCTCCCAGTCTGATCCGTTTCTGCAGAGCAGGCATTGGAGGGGAGGGATGTGAGGAATTCCCCACCACAAACCTTGCACAGCACCAGCTCACTCGTATGTCCATTGCCGGCTAGGGTTCTGTAGCTGTTCACAGCAGTATGACCTGTATAAAGTCACATGCTGAAAAGTTTTACCATATTGGAAGTATTACATAGTGTGTAAATATCAGTGGGTTTTCTCCCATTTATGTGCATATTTTCAGGCATATGTGGGAAACCTGGTGTCTCTTCCAGGCTTGTCCTGCTTTGATCTAGGGCAAATACCCTTTCCCTAGTTCCCAGCCTTCTGAAATGTGCTTAGTAAATGCTAGATTTTATGAATGCTTCATATAGTCCACTGAAAAGGCAAAAGTTTATTTTTTATTTTTTTTTTTCCAAACCATCATAACTCTGCTGAATTAGAGGGATTTTATGAAGACAGCAAAAACATTATAGCCACTGATATTCAATTATAAAGTGAATTCACTGAATTTTCATGGTTGGAAGGGATCTCTGAGATCATCTAACCCAACCATAGGAAAGCTCGGTTGTGATACGGTAGCACTGGAAAATCTTTTTTTCTTCTCCTCTGTCTTACTCTAGGGAAAATCTGGACCCACTTGCTGTAACTCAAAAACAACAACAAAAAATTGGGACTGTCTAGGCTGACTACAAAAATTAAAATATTCTCATGAATGACACCTGCAGTTAGTTTTTACTAAATAAGGGAAACCAACATTTGTAGGGCAATTTAGGGTATTTATGAGCACAGTTTTGATCTGAAGAAACACACCCTCAAATTTCTGTGTGGAATACATGTCTGTCTCCTGTGGGATTTCTGGTTTGTGGGGTTTTTTTTTAATAATAGACTCTTTGGTATTTGAGATACTGGAGGTTAGAAGTGGTCAGTTTCTCAAAAATGTTCACAGAATGCATTTTGTAGCAGCAAATGAACAATATCAGTCTCTAGAAGTACCAAGCCTCTTGCACTCACACTTGACCTTGTGTACCCGGCTACAAGAGGGAGGAACTCTGTGTGCGTGTGCAGAACTTGCCGGGG
>VZRU01000273.1:87298-148601 GCA_013398155.1 Pedionomus torquatus
GGGGGGGATTGTGAAACATTTTCTTAATACACAGTGTGTACTCCAGGGGGACTGTACTGCAGTAACCTCATCTGACCCCAGCTGGAATTCATTAAATATTCCATTAGGGAAGAACAGTTGCAACGAGCTGTTTCCTGCTGTACCACCAAGAGTAGCGGCAGTGCCTCTAACAGGTTGCTCCATGGTGTTTCCTTGCAGGCACTAGTGACCTGAGGGCATCCCAAGTCCCAGGGGGAGCCTTTCTTTCAAGAGACTGACCACAGAATGAGCTCGAAATGCTTTCTCTAATATTTTGGGAATAGTTTGTACTTTTGGAAGTGAATCATAAAGATCCCACTTGGCTTTTAGTATGGAGAATAAAAGTAAGTTCCAGGTATTACACTTATAAATTTAAAAGTATAAGATGACTAGTAATCAATCTTCATTCTCTTTGAATGCCTGTTTATTTGCAATCTGTTTCACTGTTGTTACTCCTTTTCTTCTCTCACTAAATACAAAACTAACTAGAATCAGAAAGCTCATTAGTGTGCTGCCTCTAGCATGGTCATCTCTTCATAGATGGGGTGGAAAGGTACAAAATGCAGTGAAGTGCTCATTTGAGGGGGAAGCAGAGCACATAGAAATAATTTCAGCTCTGTAAAGCGTGAAGGCACAGGAAAATAGTTTTTCCTTGGTTTAAATCTTGTTTTAATAATGCTTGAACAGTTCCGTTGCTTTGCAAATACAGCAAACCTACATTTCTTTTCTATGCAGTTTTTCCCCTAAAAAAAATTTCTAATTTTTAACATGCCTCCCTGTTCTCTCACTACTGTAAAATTCTTTTCACCCCCTGCTCAAACACATGTGAATATGACACAGTCTAACTTGATAACGCGAAAGAGGAATGCAGGGCAGAGAGCTAGAGGTATGGAGCTGCATCCACTCAGAATGATTATGTGCATCAGGACAATTTACAATGGCAGATAGGTTGAGAGAGCCTGGAAAAGACATTGCAAATCATAGAGGCATAGGAAACAGTAAATAGATGTGATACAAAGGAAGAAGTTTCTTATCTGTTTTCTTTTTGTTTTGGTTGGTTTTTTTTTCCCGAACAAGAACCTGGCAGCTCCAAACAAATGCACAAAAGTACCTGAGACAAAACTGTTGAGCTGTGGAATGTCCTTCCACAGGATGTTGTGGATACAAAATTGTAAATGGGTTCAAAAGGTAATTGGATAAATGTATGAAGGAAAATTCCATGCAATACTGTTAAGTACAAAGATGCCGTTTCTTTCTTGGGAAGTCTCTTACACAGCAAATTGCTGGAGGTGAGGAGATGGGTCTGGAAAAAGTGTTGTTGATGTCTTTGTGCTCTGGGCTGCTGGCTGAGCAGGATGATGGAGGGGCTGGACTTCAGGGCAGGTCTGCCAGGCTGCTGGCATCTTGTGAGCCATTTCTGTCCTCTTTGGGGATTTCCTTTAGTGTTTATGATCCTTCTGATCTTCTTCTCAACATCTTTGGTATTTGGCTATTTTGCTTAATTTGCGATTTGTTAACTGTTATTTCAAATGTCATCAGTTGAATCACGTCTTCCCTTCTCACATGAGGTCTATTGTGGTCAGTTAATAATTTATCCTGCACAGATGGAGCACTCGTACTTTTCCATGACAGTCAACTCCTCTGTACCTAAATTTGTGTTTAGAAGTAAAATGTTTGAAAAAGTAGCTTGTTGCTTCACCTTTTCTAATTTGGAGTTTTATTCTGAACTAAAAAATATAGTAAAACCATCTTCTAGAGGAGCATTTAGCAGATTTCTGTGTAGCTTTGGTAACTGTTTATTGGAACATAATGTTCATTGAGGTAATTTCTCCCTGGAAGATCTCTTTGGCTTATTGGGCCCTGTGCTCTGCACCCACCTCTCAAGTTGCTTCTGTCCAGCAGCAGTTCTTGGTTTGGATCCAGGATTCCCCTCTCACTGTTGTTACCTATTTCCTCCTCTCCATTTTATTCCCACTGAACTGTTTGTCCAGTGTGGGTTTTCAGCTATGCATGTTACCAAGTGACTCCTCATTACTGTCTTGATAGTACTCTACTACCCTATTTTAACTATGTCTTGGTTTTCTTTAACTGAAGGTTTCAAATAAACATTTTTCTCTGGCAAGACAGTTTAGAATTGAAGCTTCCCAGGTTCTCCCTTTTCATATGAGTTCCTGTATCAATACAAATGTATAACTCCTGCATTAAGCTTCATGGTAAACTTCAGCATCATCCTTTTAATACTTTGTTTTGCTCTGTCCTATTTTCAAGCCTGAAGCAATGCTGCAGTCAAGCTGTGTTGTTAGTCTGATACCAAGCCAGAATTAGAGTCCCACTTGCTGCCCATCATCCTCTGTCCTTGCCTGGTTCTGTATTGTACAGCACCAGTCACTGCCAGCTTGCAGCTGGTTTACAGGGCTCCGTCTGTCCATCTGCCAAAGCCACTCAGTGCCCAACCTCTCTCTAGTAAGAGTTAAAGAAGCTATCTTCCTCTTCTTCAGTGTATTGAAAGATGGAGATGCTTCAGATTATGGTCCAAATTCTCCCTGGTGTGTTCAGTTTATATGCTGTAGAGAAGCGGTTGAACAGTTGGTTTTAAAGAGCACAGTCCTCCAGTGCGCACACTGGAAAAAGGGAGACAAGATACTGCAGATCACATGCGGAAGAATTTCAGGTAGTTTTGGGGAAAAAACTTGAGTTGTTGATCACTGGCTGAATTTTGTCATTTAATTGCCTAGTATGCATTGGAACATAGTATTCCAGAAATATTAAGTGCTTCTTGCATTTCCCTAGTACAACTCCAGTTTGTTTCCACTGGTATTTTTAAACTGCAGTCAGAACAACAAAAAGTACCTGAAATTCTTGAGAAGAGAGAAATACCGTAGCGAGAAATGTCAAAGACTCCTCCTAATGCCTTCAGACCTTTGCTGCAGGGTGATGCTGTCACTCCAAGTCTTGTTTTGCCTTAAGGTGGTTTGTCAGCAAATACTACCAATTTTGTTAAATTTGTCAGCGTTCAATTAGATTTTTATATTCAGAGCACTGTAAATTTTGACCTGTCTTCAAGCTCTGCTTAGACTGTTGACTGACCTTACTGAGCTGATGTTTGTTTTCTGACGTTATTTCACTGATTCAGAGCCAGGAGTACTTCTTGCATTTCTTTGTCTTCTGGCTCTTCTGATTCATTCAGTTTGCTTTCTGCTGGAGTTTCTTGCTTTAGGTTTACATATTATATTGTTGCCTTTCTCATTGGAAGGTCAAATAGGACTTCACTGAGAATGTGTGGATTGGTTCTTGTCATGAACTTAATTTAGTCATCATTTATGTTCTTGAAAGTATGCCATTTTTGATCCATTTCATTTATCTTAATACATGCTTTTAAGTAAAACTTGGACAAATTATAGCGATAAATGGGAGGTATCTTAACATAGTCTTTTGGAAATCGTTTTCTTAAAAATCAGTGAATTCTTGTCTATACCAGACTTAAAATAATAGTGTTATAAAATGTCAAAGCTGGTAAAACTATTAAAAAGAAAAGGAATTTCGACTAACAGCCTGTATATGTGACTTCACATTAAAGTTCAGATTGCATGTCTGCCTTCAGTGATTAGGAAAATTCAGCTAAAGCATTTCCCTATAGCTTCCTGCTGTGAATTCTGTTTTCTTCATCTGGCTGTAGCTGTGGGAAGAGTGCGACATCTCTGGAATGTTCCAGTTTTGTCCGGGTGCTGTTCCCACCCCACATCCAGCCATGAGCCCTCTGTCCTGGGGCTCATAGGCTTGCTGAACTCAAGCCATGGTTTGTGTTAAGCTGGCTTAGTTTTCTGGGCTAAATACTCCCGTGGCAACCTCCCCCATCCCTCTCACCCTGAAGAAAGGGTAATTTCAGTGTAAGTGAATCAGGAAACTGGGAGCTTGACAAGGCCAGGAAATGGCAACAACCAAGGTCAGATCCCTTTGTTCTCTGCCCCGTTGGAGGGTCAGAGGCAGAGAAGCACAGAGAGGTTGCACCCTTGGGGAGGAGCAGACGGGAGAGGTGACCCCAGCAGGGTACTGCATCCCATCAGCCCCCTGCTCAGGAGAAAAGCTGAGGGATCACAGGGTCAGCCTCTTTCTTGAATGGCCCTTGTTAGAGGGGGACTCCATTCATTTGCCTTTTATCCCCATCCACACATTCCTCACTCTGGATGCAGAATCCTGTTCCCATCCATTCCTGAGTCCAGCCTGGGACTTTTCCAGTGCCTGCCAGAGGCATTATTGGTATCCCTGCAGCTCAATACTGGGTTTGTATATATGGTGGCTATTTTGCTATTTTCTTACTGATATTATGTGCTTTTATTTGAATTATTAACCTTTCATGAAGTAGTTTCAGTTACCTTTTAAACCCCTAACTGTCTCCCCCTTCTTTTCTGGGAAGGGAGAGAGAGGTTAAAGACAGCACCATTTAGTGGCCAGCCTAGCCTAAATCACGACACCAGCTTTCATCCATTAGGCAAGAGTTGCGAGCCCCTCCAAGTGGGACTCACTGTGAGCCACAAGGTAGAGATGGAATGGACGGCCTTGGGCTCCTTGTGAAACATAACAACTACCTTTCTTAATGCTGTAGGCCATGGTAAGATGGAAATGATAAGAATGATTTAAAAAATGGACCAACCAAGAAATAGAATATGCCCAGAAGGGGGAGTTACCATTCGGACTGTGTTTATTGCGGTACTTCGCAACTGCACAAAAGTTCTCTCGAGTCCACTGATGCTGAAGACTGTCCCTTCACTTTCCCAGGCATTAATCTTTTCAGCAGCCTTAAATCTCTCTCCTCCTCTTCTCTCAGGAAATGCCTTCCGTAACATTTTCTAGGAACAGATTTCACAGGGAGAATGCCATGCAGGCGTTCAGTCTGCTGGTTTCTCGTCTTATCACAGCTCTGGAAGATTTTTCTACTGACTTTTTTTTTTTTTCTGATTTTTTTGTCATCTGTCCCAGAGTGGCTGGTCGCATGGGGAGGGTGTTTGAAGCCCAGAGACAGAGGGTGAGACGATGAGCTAATGGCAGGTTTGTTTGAGATGCAGCCCTGGAGCTGTATCAGGAAATACGGTGCCATTTCACATCTATCTTTGTTGAATTGAAACCAGGGAATCAATGTGATGTATTCAAAAGCAAGAAAAATGGCATTTGCAGCAGGCTGTAATTTTATTTTTATGGTCCCAAGCATTCTTTTGTTTGCAATTTTGGCTAAGTATATTCATGATACTTTGAAAGAAGGCATATGGAGAGGTGGGTTTTGTTTAAATTGCTTTTGTTGTTGTTGTTTCTAGCTCATATAAATGCATATATTCTGTAAAGATTGAAGGTGACCTGAAAATAGGGTTTGTAAGACATTTTTCATCTGAATGATATTTTTTGGGGGGAAAAAAGAAGGAAAAAATTTTAAATTTGTTCTCTCCAACTTTGGTTTTGTTCAAAGTTCTTACTTTCATAAGGGATTTTATTTTTACCAGAACTGATAATAATAAAGTGAAGTATGTGCTAACAAAAGTAATGTTAAGTATTTTAATAAAAAAATTCTCCTCCTGGTTGATCACATACGCACAAACACACACACACACACAGAGGTTATTTCATTAGTTCTCCTGAGAGATTCCAGGACACATTTCAAGAGCTGATCTACTTTTTTTATACCATTATTTGAAATTACATAGGGACTTTCTCTTAATGTAAATCTTTTCTGGTCTACTTGATTTTTAAATTTTTATTTGCATAAAACATTTATGAAGTTAGATTATGACAGTACTCTTTCTAGTGCTCCTGAAACCACTTTAAAAGTCTGCCTTTTGTAATCTGTCAAATTATTACATTCACATCTTTTTTTACAGCCTGTGCAAGACAAATATCTTTAATTTTATATTTATGAAATTTCAAGAGAGAAGATAAGCCAATTTGTTCATGACAATTTTGAAATGCTGTTAAATACATTTATATAAAATGAAAAAAAGGGTTTTTTTAATAATCAAAAGGAAAGGGTGGAAAGAAAATCCCAGCGTATGAAGCTGTAGAAGTCTCCTCAAAGTCTGAGTTCTCCAGAAACTTCAAATGATCTTGTTTATTAAACAAGGAATTAAGAATTATGTCATGGAAAACAGGAGCTTAAAGTTGCATAAAACAGTATTGGGAAGGTCATGAGAGATGATGACAAGGTGCACGTCTCAGATATCATTTTTAGAGTTATGTGCAACTTGGGGGGGTTTTTTGCATGTGTGAAGAAAGTTATTTACAGTATTGAAGGTAACTGTGGGGAAATTTTTTAGTCTAGTTAATTTCTCAAATTCTTCAAATTTACACAAATAGAATATTTGACAGCACTTTAATGTTGTCTGTATTTGTTATCTTTTAAATAGCAACAACATGGGAAGAGCAAAATATTTATTTGCAGAGGGAAAAGAAATAAAGTGTTCGTAATATTACAAATCAGAAAGTAGAAGTAGTGTTCCTCAGATGTTGAAAACTTGGGTATTTTGTGTCCTTACTTGATGTGCATTTTCTTTAATGAAAAAATGTTATATGAGATGATTTGGAGAAGAAAAAGCTTTCTTTGTTGATTTCCTCCCCCCCCCCCCCCCCAATTGAGGTCACACCGTTCTTGTGCAAGTAGGGAAATGCTCCTGCAGAAACACTTTGGAGGAGAAAAATATGAGAACAAATGAAAGTCATGAGGCTTTTTGCCATTTTTCATGAGTGATGATGTGTCGTTGCATATGCTGCAGGCAGAAGTTACCCCACTATGATGAACTATGTGGTGGAAGATGTATAGCTTATAGTATACATAAAAGTGAACAATTATGTTCTAGGAGAGTTATATAAAGAGATTTAAGCTCAAGCAGCAGCAGCACACAGGCTCATAAAGCTTAAGGAGAGAATTGCAAGACATTTTATTTTTTTTTTTCCCCTGTAGTGATGACTGGATGTTGCTTGGGATGTGTGGTTTGTGTAGAGTGTTAAACCCACTCTTAGAAGGTGTAGCAATTTCAGGTCTGTAGATGTATGTGTACAAACACACACAATGTTCAGGATTTCTGGTGAGGTGAGCGCAGGGTATTGACTGCAGTGACTGCAAATTCTGAGGTACTTTTAATAAAAAGAAAGTCCAAAGTCTATGACCCCTGTATTCAAAAACTTGTAATAATTTTATCAGTGTATAAAGAAAATCACTCAAATTCTGTGACTACACTTCATCAACATTCCTCCTCCTCGTAGCACTTCCTTTGCCAGTGCGGTGCTGTAAGGAAACACTTCTCTGCCTTTCTTGTGCTTCTGTCAATCTGTGATAATTATGATCTTGAAACTGTCTTGCAGTGGCAACTTGCAGTAATTTGGTAGATTACCATTTTTGTCAGATAAATTGCATTGGTAAAATTTTTCTTGATCGCTAAAACCTTCACTTATCTTCCCATTAAATATATATGTTCCCCAACTTCCATTCCCCCCCTTTAATCTGTAAAGCACAGCATATGATGTGGTTTCTTTGTTGATTTTGGAGATAATTCTTAGCCTGTCAAAGACCTTCTGTCTCAACAACTTTGAAACAAAGATTTTTTTATTTATTTTTTAAATAGATGATAAAGTGCAGCTGCCAGCTTAACAGACATAAGAAACTGGAAGGGAAGGGGAGGATCTCACAGATGGAGCTAATAAAATTTGGCAAACAGCAAAGGAGCATGGTGGTGGGTGGGGGAGTGGACTGAAATTCAGTTCCTAATCCCAGTGCAGGTTTGGGGTTTTCCTTTGTGAAAGAAAGTTGCATAGGCAACCATTTGAGGTTTCGGGCTTGGGTGGGGTTTTTATTGTTGCTTTCAGTTTTTCCCGTTGATAATTTTTCCTTCTTCCTCTATCCCTGTGTCCATGTTGCCACCTGAGGCTTGTATTGCTGTGCAAGGAGCCTTCCTTTAGAATGCCACACTCAGATATTCGTAATGTTTCTGTGAAAGTGGAATACTAGTAAAAGCCTGGATTATCACTAACTGTTGAAATAGGATATTTAGTTTGTTGTTACAGCAAATAACAATAAAAACAATGCCAAGGACTTGTGTTTCTTTATTGACAGATGCTGCTCCTGTTGCTGCCCTCTATCCCAGGGCCTCCCTTGCAGGACTGTACAGCTCTTTGTGAATTTAATGAGGTCCTTATGGCTAAACTTGAAGCCCTCTTCCATGCTTTAATAAACGGTTTAAGCTAAGTTTATTCTACATGATTCATTCATAAGGAAGGATGACTAGCAGTACCTTCTGTCTTCTTCCTGCACACCTTCTCCTCTTATTAAATAATAGCAGGTCTGTAATATTAGGCCAAAAATTAATGTATACAAATTGCACTAGGGAAGTTGCAGCTGACAGGCTGGGTAGTCCCTGGTGGTCTCAGAAGTCAATCACTAGTCCTTCTTGATGTGACTGGGTTTTTTGGTGTGAGGATGAGGGTAGTTGGGTTTTTATTTTAACCATTTCAATTCAGTTGTGATGGGTTTAATATCCAATATCCTGAGCTTGTTTTTTTCATCTTGGTAGCTCATGGCAAGGAATTTGATTTCATAAAAGAAAATATGTTCCCGATGCAGAGACCAAGATAATATCACTCCCAGGTACAGTTAGTGGGTTCTAGAAAGTCCTTTTTATTACAAGGAATTGTTTCCAAGTTTTTGGATGGCTACTACAGCTATAAGACATAGTAGTTTTTGTTCTGTCTGCTGGATGTGGTCACAGAGTGGTGGGTAGAGGGATATTCAGAGCTTTCTTTTAACCTGTGCCTGGATCATCAGGTACAGGAAAGTTAGCTGGTGGCTCTTCTGGGCTGAGAACCTTATTGTCATCTGGTTTCTAGAACCAAAGCAATTAGTGCCTGTAATTTTTTTTCCTCCTCTTGCTAATCATTCCTTTTTTCAATGAAAGGAATATTGTTCTGAGAGCACACAGACTTTCAGCCTGCATGGTAGCCCTTTGGGAAGTGTTGTCATCTTGCGGTGTCAAAAGCTTTTCAAATCAGTGGTTCAGGAGCAGCAAATCCTTCAAGTGTACGAGTAACTGATACTTGTTTTTAAGAGTCCTTAAGCATGATCAAGTCATTAAGTATTTCCTTTCTCTCCATGAATCAGTTCTATTTTAAACAGCATGTTCATGCTACATTTAGTATTTTAAAAAGTAAAAAAAAAGTTTTGACTTTTAAACTTCTGAGTCTTTTCTCCTGTACATCTATGAATTTATATTAAAAATGTTAGTATATCTGGAAAAGAAGTCACGTTTCCTGTACTGATTCATTCCCTTTCTGTGTCTCCTTTGAATGGATGAGGTATGTCTCCAGCATTTCTTCACTCAAGAAGACAATTTTGAAGTGAAGAAGTTATAACTGTCCAAAAGCAGAACACATCCCTCTTTATTAGCCTCAACAACGGTTAGATAATGTCACTTTAAAAAGCCATCACCCTAGCAGCCTACCAATGTGTACAGTAATAACTAATAACAATATCCCCTCTCACTTCAGAGGCAGCTCTGGAACTCTTGTCTTAAGATCAGTATTTTCTGTGGCAGGGGATTCTTGCAGTCTTTTCAGTAAAGCTGTTGCATATCCACAGTGTGCGGGAGGCCAGTGAAATTTCACGGAAGGAAATCTCAGGATTTAATGAAATGCTGTGGTTGATGTTGACTCTGTGATATTGCGTTATGCTTTCCTGACACAGTTGATTTGGAAATAATCTGTTTCCCTTCTCTACTGTGTCATGCTGAAAGGACAACCTAACGTGTATTTACAATTGCATATTTTTACTGGGTTTTGTGTCCAAGATACCAACATGCTGATACATTATATACAACAGTCTAAGTGTTGCCAGAGTTCTCCCAGCTTGGCAAATCTGACGGCCATCAGAAAGCAAGAAGTAATTCTTGCTGATAAAAATCAGGCAATGTACAAAATACTGAAGCATCGCCAGACATTCATAACCCGTGAAGAGTTTGCTTGCAGTCAGCCTTAATTGGAAAAATATTTCCCAACTCACAGCTCTGTTTCCTTATGGATATCCTTCAGTTTTTGCTTCTTTCCACAGTCAGCAATCATAATTTGTGTGGTGGTTTTCAAAATGCAGACTTCCTGGTACTAATCCTGTAATTAGGTGCCCTTTTATTCATGGGCTGTCACTCAGATTGACAGGACAGATAGCTCCCAGTGCAGGCAGTTGCTAGAAAGTAGGGGATGTTTTGCAGACATGGCTTGTGATTCATTTGTTTAGCATTCCTCACTGTTTAGTGGGGACAGCTTGGATGGGGCTGAGTCACATGGCAGCTCTTCTCATACTGAGTTTCTACTGCCTGCAGCCTCTGCAGATCAGAGAGGGATTTATCTACATCTTCATTTACTCCATCCATAGTAATTGTCTGGTAAAAAAATAGAGCAATGGCTGAAAGGAAGGATTTCATGTCACATTTATATAGATTAATTTAAAAATATTGTAAATTAATCTATAGTACTGAGCACTGAAATGTAAGTAAGTATAGAGTGGTCAGGGTTTGATCCTTTTCTTTTGGAGTAATAAAATGCTTTTTTGAAGTCGGTGTGCAAGTACAGTAACAATTTTATACATGACCTCCATACCACTTTGTAGACTTAGCTACCTTTAAATATGGAACGTACTTATGCTGGAGAGAAAAGGTTTTCTGTGGCACCAATAAAATATAATGTAATGGCAGCTCTAAAAAGCACCTAAATGTTCTTCAGGAGCCCCAGGAGCACCTGATTTGTATAAAGCTGTGGTAGTGAATCTGAGATGGAGTGGTGGGAGTGCAATTCTGCAAGGCAAAGCGAAAGGCAAGCGAACCCCTTCCCTGCTGCTCTGCAAAGGATGTGGAATTTTAGAAGAGAAGTAAAAATTCCTAATGCAACTGAAACTAGAAAATGGTTGTAAATATTGGTATTTTGTTATAGTGTTCCAGCTTATCTAGATTTAAAGAAGTTAGAAATATAACCACATTTGGTTTTGTTAGGCGTTTAGTTTAGATATGTTCCTGGGTAACAGTACTGGGAAAAGTGAGGATGTTCTGTACCTTATTTGCTAGCCCTTGGTGAATTTTATTATCGCCATGTGTTAACTACTGCTTCTACTATTATTCTATCTATTTTAAGTTGGACAGTGGTGTGGTTACAGCAACTTTTACCTGTCTTGGTGTTTCCTATTGAGCCATGCCCAGAGGTGCCCACAATCCAGGAACACGGCTAATAGAGCCGTGGCCACCCCAGGGGCTACAGGAGGAGAAGTTTGGCCCCCTTGGCTATTCCACTTCTTTAAATTGAGTGTGCTGCCTAAAACCGCAAAGGTCGTGGTCCTTTCCTTCTCTAGCCATAAAGAAAATATTCTGGTAGGGGTTAACATTTTACACAGACACATCACCTTGTTGAGAGGCTTTAAATGTTCAGTGCAGCTGGTCTACGTCATGAAGCTTTTGCTGATTTCTCTGTTCTTCAGGGCTGCTTTTTCTTAATTCAAAGAACTCAATAACATGGAAAAAAAAATTACTGCTGATTGAGGTTCTCAAACAAGTAAGGACTGTGGTATTCTCTCACTACCCTTTCTGAAGTCTTTGCAGGTCTCTGTTCTTCCGCTACATTGTATTTCAGCTTAATCCCATCTGCAAAAGCAAATTGGTTGGTAAGGTGGGAGGAGAGCATCAAATCTTCTCTGTCCTGAGTAAGGTCTTAACTTTATCTCTAGTATCTCCATTTAGACAATGAGCCACAGGTTGAAGTTTCAGACTAAATTAGTGGCTATTCCTTTATCTCACTTCATTGGGAGGGTATTCATCTTTCTCAATAATTACATTTTTAAGCACATTAAGTGTGTTTCCTGTTATAATGGTTCTTACTCATCTTACCTGTTGCTGTTTATCTGCAAAGCTATTTCAGCATCTTCCTTTCAAATGTTATAAAAACAATATTTTTGTTGTGATAACTGTTGTTAAGGCATTTTTCTTATGTCACTCAGCAGTTGATTGTTTTGCTCGTCTTGCTCATCAGCACCGTCTTGCTGTCATGCGGTTTGTGTCTGCTCACCAGGCTGTCATTTTCTCCACAGAAGTTATAAAACACTTTGCTCCATCTTATCTGTGGCTTTCTTAATCCACATAATTTCTTTGGGCACTTCTGTTTACTTTCTTTCCACCAATTTTGTCATCCACAAGTGTGTTCACACTTGAAGTCACAGAAACAGAATAGCGGGAGGGTGGGCATGGGACAGAGACAAAAACCGAACCCACAAACCAAACCCCAAAAGAACTAGGCAATGCTGTCTCCTTGAGCAATTTAAGAGCCCTCTGGGGAACGTTAGAGGCACAGCCTAGACAGGGTCAGAAAACCAAGGCATACCTCTCTGTTGCTCTGTGAGGAGATAAGTTTGCCTAAAAATGTCTCAATGTCTCTGACTTCAGTAGCGCTAGATTAAGGTGAAGGTTATTTAATTTAGTAACTTACTGGAATGAAGGTCTAACCAACAAACATTTATGCAAGCATAATTAACACAAATCTGTGTGCTTTTGTTCTCTTAAGATGACAAAATATATGATGCTGGTTTTCTCTCCTCCCCCCCCCTTCCCCTAGTTCATTCTTTGTTTTGTTTGGAAATCATAAGTAAAAATAAGAAAATTGCTAAGACTGCCTCTTCCTTTTACTAGGAAAAGTCATATGTTACACCAGCTCGCTTCTGCAGGCCGTTCATCAGTGCATGTGCTCCAACCTGTGCTGTCATTGCGTAGCTAGGTGGGTGCTATGGAGCAGATAGAATTAAAAGGAGACTGCAGCAGAGACAAGGGGGGTCAGAAAACAAATTTGAATGCTGAGGAGGAGGAAAAAAAACATGGCGTGCCAGCTGTGCAGCCACAACTCTGAAAAGAATTCAGGTGTCTTTTTACATGGCTCTTGTAGCATTTAAGAAATCAGGACATCACAAAAGAAGGAAATAACAACAGTAAATCACATTAGAAGTTTGCCAGAAATAACATTGTCTGTCTTTTATAGAAAATGTTGCTGTCCTGACCAGTAGCCATGAAGAGAAGGGAGTGAAGCAAATTTGCCTGGAGAAGTAGGAAGCTTTGAAATTTTCAGCCAGTAGCTGGTTTGGCAAAGTCAACTGTTGGTGTTAGAATGGATGAAATGGCTCAAACTTAAGCGGTAACTAATTTTACTACCATCTTTGTATGGTAGTAACATAATCCTAATCAGAAGATAATTTGTATGGATTACAGAGAGATTGTTTTACTCCTTCCAGAGTTTAGATAGAGTAAGGTTACAGGAGCCAAACATTGGATGCATCTGTAATTTTGTGAATTTCATTTGTTAGCAAGAAGTTGAAATTTTAGTATTTGATGATTTACTTGGTAGTTGAAATTTCTTCCTGAGAGTTCATTCTGTCATTTCAGCATTGAAAAACAAAATTAGTTTTTGTTATTACTCTGTTAGTAAATCTTCCTACCAAATGCTGGGTGAAACTGCAATTCAGAACAAGTTGTAGAAGCATCTCTGTGCCTGGTTTTAGTTACATGGTAAGTAACTTGTCTGACTTCTGGAACAGATGAATAGGAAAACTTGTGTAGTACATTGTGAAGGTTGCTTGTTTCTGCCAACAATCATCATTTTCTTGAAAATTTATTTTCTTTTTCTATTTTTAGAAAAAAGAAAATTTATCCTGTTCTCTGCCCTTTATCCATTCATGACCAGGTATGAAACATCTAGAATAACTTTGTACTTGAGACCTGTACTATGTCTTCACCAGGTCAATGCAGAAGTCAGGAATACAAATGTGCTACTTCTTAAAGTGGGAGTAGAATCACAGAATAGATTAGAATATCTAATATAGAATATATATATAATTAGAATATTCTAACATAGGTTAGAAGGGACCTTTAAAGGTCATTTAGTCCAGCTTCTCTGAGCTGTCTGATTGTAGGCTCTGTCTCCTTGTAAAAGGAGGTACAGTGTCATCAATCACTAAAACCAGAAGTTGTAAGCAGGAGGAGAAGTTACCATACCTTTAATAGTCCAAGGTGATGATTTGATCTTTTTAGAGAAGAAAGTCCAAGGTCTTCATGTACTTCTCAAAGCCTTGTTGATCCTGTGTACGATAGAATTTTCCTTAGTTTGGTTACACTGGTGGAAAACAGTAATGGAACTGTGTATATCAAAAGTGACATATCGCCACATCTCTGTCATTTGGCATGATTGTGTTTTTGTTTCCTACAGTTTCAAAAATGTGAAGAATTCCGATTTCCAGACATTTAAAGTTGTTCCTTTTTATACTACCCTCTGTGCTTGAGAGGGAGAGGGAACAGGTCTGATGGTAATTTTATGTAACTTTTGGTAGAAAATTAGTAGTGCATTTCTGAACCTTAAAAGCATAGCTATTCTCCCTTACCCAGTCCAAGTAAGGATTTTCACCCATGTATCACAGGCTGTGTTAAAACTTTAATGAGAGAACTGTTAGCGCCCTAGGATAATTCTGTCCAAATTTCTGTGAGTGTTACAGGCAGGAATTTAGAAAATGTTCAGCATTAATTTGACTGTTTCTATCTGAAATCCAGGTTAGGGCTCCTTATGTCTCTGGAGAGAGCACAGTCAGGCCAGCACTTACAAACCTCCTAACCAAAAACTTTCAGCTTCAGTCATTGCATCAGTTGGTCAGTAGGCTGGTGGGGACTTTTCCCAACTGGTTTCCCGTCTTTACCAGCTCTCTGGTTTGCTGCCAGAGTTGCTTGTGTCCTGTTTTTATTTATCCTACTGTACTGGCAAGAAGGGAGTGAGGGCTTGCAAATTCCATTCATCCACAGTCAGTAACAAATGAAGCTTGGAAAGAATTTTTGAGAAAAATTTTCTTTAAAGTTTTCAAATTTACTGTGCTCTTTTTAATGTTCCCCCCCCCCCATTGTTTTTCTCTCCTTACCTTTGTGCACCTTTCTATTTGAACATGTGCATATATACTTACAAATCTTTAATTCATCAATGTGCCTAATGAGAACAAGAGCAAACAGTTCCAGTTCTCATGTCTTTATTTTGCAAAAGCCATGAACCTGGGGCACATTATTGTGCTTTCAGATTTCTACAAGACACATAAGAGCCCAGAAATATTAGCAGAACAAGTAAGAAACCAATGCTTATCACAAGCTCTTATTCAGTCTTACTAGGGAAAATGTACCACCTTGGCATGTCTTTATTCAGCAGGTTAGAATGTACGAGTAATTTACAACCATCATGGTTTTGGAGGAAAAATCCTTAGGAAACTGAAAGGTGATGTTTTGTTTGTTACGTGGTTTGTTACTGCTGCCTGGCAGAGCAGCTTCTTTCTGTAGCCGGCCTTTGTGAAAACAGCACTAACAGTAAATCTACCTGGCATAATGGCTTCAGCTGAGGAAATATGTTCCCATAATTGTTGCTGTATTCAAATTACTATTATTTAGCTGATGAAAGTGGCAGTCAGTGGCCCTAGAAGAGGAATAGCAGCACTAGGTGACAGATGTCTCTGCTAGCACAGGAAGATCTTAATGGGCTGAACATGGAGAGGTTTGTGTAGTGTGTGGAGGCCTGGGAAAGGCCAGGGGTTGCTGGTTTGGGCAGATCTCCTTCCTTTTGGAGATGCTCCAGCATGGCCTAGATGGGAACTGGCTGAGGATGCCACGTGAACGGATTCTTTCTGTCTCTGAGAACAGCTGGAGGATGTTGCATGGGAGGTGCTCTTGGCTCAGGGATTGCAAATGGGAGGGTTTTCTCTCAGCTTAAGAACACATTTTTTCCGCTTGACTCACTGAGTTAAATCTAAATGAGTGATAAAATTTCTAAAAGTAACGTCAAATTGGTTAGAATAATAAAAAGTGCATTTGTCATCGGGAAGGAAGAGCAAAAGAAGGGGAAAGATGCAATGATGAGGAAGTCGCCACCTTCTCAATAACAATGGAAGGCTGTGGGCTGCTGGGCATGCCTCTGCTTCCCAGCCTGCCCACTCCTCCAGCCACACAGTAATTTACCATCAGGAGCAGTTTTTCTGAAACAATCTCATCTCCCCCATGCAGTATCCACACACATTTATGTAGGGACGCTTTCCACTGAAAAGAAATTATAGTACGAATGTGTTTGCATAGGTTAACTGGTTGTATAGAATGCAGGCCTCTGTGCATGAAAGGAAACTGCCCACTAATTCCTGCAGAACCCCTTTTTTTCCAGGAACAACACCAGCCTTTGTTCCTTTCCTTTGGCTTGGCACTTAGAGCGGGGAAGGAACATACAATGCTGGCACTGAAGCAGGGCCTGCTGCGATTGATGTACTCTGGAGATAAAGCCAGGTACCTGCAGGAGACAGGGAGGGGCTATTGGCTTCCCCATGTATTTTTAATATAATAACCATAAAAATATTCTTGTCATTATTTTCCATTTCTGTAGTGGATTTCTTTTGTTCTTGAACAGCTTGCCAAACTCTCACTGCCGTATCAATTACTTTGTACTTAGAGTTTGAAGCAGCATTGGGAGCAGAGGCACTGGGTTGTGTGTGCTTCTAGTCCAGAACAAGCTGGCTGCACATTGCAGAACTACAGCACTAAACCAGAAAGGAGAGAAGGTAACATTTGAACTTCAATCAATGAACACAAGAAAGAGCCAAACCTCAGATTTTTAAAATCTATTTCAAAAGTAGCTATTCAATTTTGGTTGTGTTTGGGTTGAGGGGGTTAAGGAGAGACTTTGTTCTTCACCTGTGATCTGACTGGCTAGTTTTTCAGGTCTAACCAGGCTTTTTCAGTGGAGTTTTAAATGTGTGAAGGTGGTGATTCAAAATGGAAACATTGACAGAATAAGCAACAGTGACATAAAAATATTTATTAAATGTCCCTATGTGCAATTCTTTCCAAAGGGCAAGTCTGATTTTTCACTCCCTCCCATTAGTCTCCATTTTCAATTGTCTCTGAAATTTGTCCCATCACAGGTATGTTAAAAATCCCGTCCTTGTCAGATCATCTGATAAAAGGAGACTAATGCTTGTGGGTTTAAATTCATGCTTGGCTGTCCCTGGAAATTTCAAATAAGCAGGACAGGCAGAATGGAAAAATCATATCATAAGTCTGTAAAGCTCCAAACCGGTACTGCTCCTCATTTTAAGCAGGCTCCTGTATTTTGCATCAAAACAACTTGGCTGAGGGGCATCGGGTCCTCTGGCTACATTCGTGCTGGGGTGGTGGATTGCTTACTGTGGGAGCTGGGAGTTCTCAGTGACAGGGAATAAGAGGCCTTGCTTATGGCAAGGGCTCCAATTTTCATTCGTTCAGTAGTCATAACAAAATCCTCCTTCCTTAATTTCCATCATGTGAAAACTGTGTGTTTTACTTCGTCATTTCATTTATCAGCTGTTCAGTTGGTGATAATTAGATTGTGTTTTTCATGCTGTGCTCTTTCATTCTTCTCTCACCTGTTACTATGTGATATGGTCTTGGCGAGAAACACATTCCCATTCTTTACAGAAAAAAGAAACAACAAACAAAAAAAAAACCCTGAACACATCTCACATTCTGCTAATTAAGAAAGTGATCAACTTCTAGGGTTGAAAGAGATAATCAACACACTTGAACCTGCTGCGATTAATTTTGTATGAATAACTGCCAGTTGGAAAAGATTAAGTATGTAGTTGCCATAAAAAGATACTTGTTTTAGGTGCTGTCCAGATACTCAAGACCCTACAGTATTGGTGCTATGTTTTTGCTACAGCCTGTAAATCAGAGTTGTTACATTAGCTCCATGCTCTATCTATTAGGAAACGGCATATAGGCGGTGATGTAAATATCATACCTCTGGCCTGTCAATGTCAGGAGTGGAGCGAAAGAATGAGAGAACAGAAAGCAGCCACATCTAAAAATATACCACGTGTGAAAATATACAAGCAGGGTGGCAGCACCGGCACACTGCCTTAGGAGAGGACACCTTCCCTCCTGCCAGTGCAGCCCTTTCCTTTATGCCGTCACCTCCAACTGCCTCTGAGGTGCTGGAAGCTTCTGGTGTTCCACTGCATGCAAGTAGTGCCACTGTCCCCAGCCTCTGGGCATTGTCACATTTTTCCCCCAATGTCCACCTCGTGCACTGGGTTACTTCAGCACCTTGTAATATCACACCTTGTAATATCTCACCTTGTAATACCAAATAGTAGGAATAATTGGAGGTTTCTCAGATTCAAAGGATTTCTTAGCAATTTATCCAGAATGCAACTTTTCCTGTCGATTTCCTTAACTCTTTTCTGTGGAACTCTGAAAATGTTCTAACACTTGCTGACGATGCATAGTCCTACTTCCTTTGTTCTTACAAAGTAGGACTTTTTTCAGCCCAATCATCACTATCTTAAATATGAACATTAGCATATGTATATTTTAAGCGAAGATGCTTCATAGATTAATAGGTAGGTGTTTTAATGGACTTCAAAATAATTCCAAAAATACCTGGCTTGCTTTCTTTTCAGCCGTGTCTTATATGTCATTCTTTATGTGAGTTAGCCGATTATTTTTGCTAAGCATTTATTTTTATTCCATTGCTTTCCATTTCTGGTAATATAATTCTGTGTATTCCCCAGAGAAAAGCTTCAGGTTATAGTTTAACTCGCACTATTGTGGTGACGTTTTGTGATTTGCATTACGGTGGCATTCCACAGATATTTAACAAAACTCAGACTTTTCCTATATAAGGAGTTTGTGAGGCAGTGTGCAAACATAATTGGATTGTTTATTTTTCAGTGCTAGATAAGAGGTACAAATAAAACACAAGATTAAAAGGATCCCTACCCCAGATTCTTTTGATTATTGTTTCCCCACCGAGATTTTTGAAGAGCACTGCAAGTATGCTACTGACTTGCGGGAAGTTTTTCTTCTTTATAGCCTTACCCGAGATCTAACAATTATTGATTGATAGCATTTCTCGTTGCATTTTGTCTTTACCAAGAACTTCTGGCATATATTACTGTTTTTATGAACTTCTTTACCAGGTTCAAATATTTTAGTCTTTTCACGGTAGATTTCTCTAATTAGTAACTAGAAATAAAAGTTGGCAGGAGCTACCACAGTGTTTTGCCCTCATCAGTACAGCACTAACTAGCTGTATAACCAGTCAGAGGGATAGAATCTGGCAAAAAAAAAAAAAAAAAAACCAAACAAACATGTTTTCAGGGAAAGGACTGCTAAAATAGAATTGGGGAAGACAACCCCCAAGTTTGTACTGATTTCCTCTGTAAGATTTCTGTTTCACTGCAAATACAGCTGAGGTACCTAACCATTTTAAAATGGGTTTCATGACAAGGAGAAGGAGGGATGCATTAGCAGTTTTGCCTTCCAAACATTTCAGGTTTCTTCAGTGCTGTCTCTGCCATCCTTTTTTGTAATAGTTTCAGTGTACAGGCATTGGCAGCCAAATCAGTGTATCTGACTTTTGGTACGTAGCTACTTGGTTTCAGCATCTATATGTAGCTTATTTAGGAACAAACACAAACCCACAAATTAAAAGATCACATACCGTGAGAAATAAACATCTATTCCTACAGTAATGCCTATCAGAACATTTGGGGCTTTATTTTATTAATGACTCTTGTGGCTTCACTGTATTTAAGTTTAGGGCTTAAGCTGAGTGAATATGCAAGTATTAAATTAATCAAAATTTATGAGCTTTTTAATGGAAAAGACATTTCTTCGGCAGCTGAAGAAAGATAGCACCAAGCTCATTGAAGGAAAAATAATCCTTGCTTGACTGTATGGCTGTGTGTCACTGATTTTTTCAGACTTATCCTTTAAGCTTTGTTTCAGTGATGGATACAAAAATTAACCTTGAATAGCTGAGTGGCAGTGACATACTTGAATCTTGCATCAGTCAATATTTGGTTAATTATCTAAGTATCACTGTGAAGAGAGCAGACTCCAGCTGGCTGTAATTAGGGCTGAATTGTTCCATGCCTTCAAGACAAAAAATTTTACATTCATGGGGTCTGCAGCTTTCTGTTGTCCTCATTTCCCGTAACATAAAAGTACTTGTATCTCAAAGACTTGAAGGGGGTAAATAGTGAGAGAGACTGCAGGTAAATCTTACTAACATCCTTAGAGGACCGAGTGAGAAATATGCATTTCAAGTCTCGGGGTGGTGGGATAGGGGGGAAGAACAAATCAAAAAAACAAACCCACCAGGAGTCAAAGCCAAAGTGTTATTTCAGTTGATTAGAAGAAAAGGTGGATTTTGAGAAAGCATGGTGGATTTTATAAAATCTGAAGTCTGTGCTCTGTAAATCTTGGTCGTAATGAGAGACCACCAGCCTGTGTAGGAATAAACTTCAGCAGCAAATCAGGAGGGCATGCAACATAAAACAGTCAATGAAGATTCAGTAATTCAGTAGCCATGGGATACAGCACTAAAAGTGCAATATATCACATCCAATTTGTTGAAGTCAGTCTCCCTTTTTCTGTCCTTATGCTGCTGAATTACTGGCACTGCAGCACTGGCAATGGCTTTTGTGAATGTCCAGCATCAGGAAGCTCCTCGTCTTGCTTTCTCCAGTACTTGGGTCATCATAACCTATGCTCTGTGCACACTCTCTTGTTATCGGCCTTTATTTCAACTCATGATCAAGATTATCAAGTTTTCATATTATTCCTTCTTTTGGGGAAGAAACAGCCTTTTGTTTGGTTTACACATAAAATTATGTGTTGGTATTTATTTCCAATGTGGAAGGTATTGGCCAAGAACTGCGAAGGAAGAAAAAAAGGTAACACAATTATTTTAAGAGCATCTGTAAATAGGTAAATCTGCAAATAGGTAACACCAGTTAGTCTGTATCTCAAGAACAGGTAAAACAAGATTGTCTTTTGTGATTTCCCTGAGCCACTCACAGCTCCCAAGCCGAACAGTAGGCTGTTGGACAGGAGAACGGTGCTAACGTTGTCCTGTGGCACAGGTTGTGGTGGACTGCTCTGGTAATTTTGAATGGCCAAAGTATTCTTTTGAAGAAAGATAATTGAGCAGAAGAAAGGTTTTTATGGAATGCAGTAAGTCAATGTGAGCCCAGGAGCTTCAGAACAGTAGCTGTCTCTAGGTCGTGATACTGATATAAAACTTGCTGCTTTTCCTATGCTGAAGTCTGTACTGACCAGTACTTCAGCGTTATCCCCCCTGTGGCTGAATGTTTGGTGCTTATTGCTTCTCTTCATGAGCCCATTTGTCACCCTGACCTGAAAGAAAACGACTCTTCTTCCCTGTCCACATGTCAATTCGCTGCAGTTTGAAAGCTGAGTTGGTTCAGAGGCATGAGAAGAGCAGAGAAGTGATGAGGGTACAGGAAAGGGGAGCATCTTGTACCAGTTTTAACTTACAAAGGAATTTAACAAAAATAATAGTTAAATATGTACAACTCGCATTCCTTCTTTGTTAGACATAAATATTTTCATAGGTAGTAATATTTGCATGCATCTTTTACTGATTACTTTCATATCTGTCTCCATTTTCTTTTCAGACTTAGATCTGTTCATACAGGCATCTCTAGCAGTAGCTGTGCAGATACCTCTGCTGCATTTAGAAAATGTTTTTGCAATGTGATCATATAAATGTCAGTACTCAGCTTGCTGCACCTGAGCAGTCACTCTTCAGTGCTGTGGCATCATTCACTAGACAAACACAGGTAACTAGTGCATAAGAGTATTTTGAGTGTTGCCACCCTGAAGTGTAGAATATGCACACACAAAAATAAATTTTGTGTGCTGAAATAGCCTTTCTTCAATTTTCTTGTGTACTTGATTACATTTTTAATAGAGAATTACTATACATTTTGCTATCTAGACAGGAATGCTTTACTTACTGAACTGGTACTGTGAAAGTTCATATTATCCAAGCATAGAATTTAGAATCACAGATTCTCTTTATTAACCGAAAGTCTCTTAAACCTCAGTATCTAGATAGTTTCCTTGAAACTTTGACAACTATGGAAAAACAGCTGAACATATAAGTAACTGATACGCAGATCTGTGTGTACCTGTTTCAGTTCTAGCCACACACTAGTGAATCACTTACAGTTTGATGTTAAGTCTGTTCAGTAACTAGCTGTGAGTGAAGGGAATTGCTGAACTGTCCTTGTTTCCAACAGCCCTTCTTCCCTTTGCCTGGGCTAGCACTTAGCCAAAGGAAAGGGAGGAGGGGCTGGGTAGTTCAATTCCTTCCCTCCCTACCTTTCTTTGCTTTTGGTTTCCTGCAGGGTCCTGTAAGCACCAGTTCTGGAAGCACAGCTGTGCAGTGGTTTATAACATTAAACACACAAACTATGGGACTGTGACAGGTCTCACTGGGTTTATAGCCCACATAGCCCCCAGTCTCCATTTACTGTATTTGAATTTCAGCAGTTTTCAGCAGTCTAAATTTGAGATGTTTTCCAAGCACTTGAAAAGATAATTATCATGACAAAATGTTAAAGGTACAGCTTGCAACAAAATCCAGGAGCTTTTCAAAACTTCAGCTCTACTTTTGGGTTCATGAGGTGCTTAATCCTGCAGTGCCCCCACCTTCCCAACTGCCTCACCTCTTGCAGAAGTGTAAGCGTGTAGCTTGCAGTTCGTGTCACAAAGATCTATGCAACTTCCAGCACGAGGGATAATGGTTCCTAATTGTTTGGAGCTGAACCCTGCCTGCAATAACTGCTCACCCCTCTGCAGCCATGAGCCACAGAGAAAATAGCATTGGTGTTGAAATGTGATTGGAGAACACTGTAACGTTTAATGCATCATTATAACAACATTCTCCAATAAGCCCAGTATCTCAGTATGTTATTATCTCAGACGCTGCAGTTGTTGTTTCTTATTTAAATGTCCTATCTCACTTGATTTAATGTAATTAGAACCAGCCTGTGGAAAAATCTTTTTCTATTATGTCTTAGCTATTGTTCCAGTCAAGATGGTAAAGCAAATCCAACAGGATATAATGAAATTAATAAAACTATTTGCAAGAGGCGGTTTTCCTGGGGGAACTGAAAGGCAGCATCACTTTTCATTTTATTTTGTATTTCTAAACATGGTGTGTGCCTGGAATAACTCTGCTGAGGCTTGTCCAACACACCTGAGAGCAGAGCCAAGTTCATCCGACAGCAATCTGACTGACTGATGCAGGAGGGATCCAGAAGTACCGTAGCAATAAGGCTCTGCTGATGGTGCAGCACCACCTTGTTCAGCCAACACCAGGCCTGCTTGCCAGCTCAGGTATGTGTGAAGGACTTGGGTTGACATTAATAAGCATCTCCTTAGATTATTTTCTGTTCTTTTTTCCTGTAGCTGTAGCATCTAGGACAGGGAGGAGCATCTGAATAGATACTGCAAAGATACGTACAGCTGAAGCAGTAGTGGAACATGTGTTTGTCAGAAAGAAGTTCTGGTACAAAAGGGGGCAGATAAAGGAACAGCAAAAGCAGCGCGTCCGTGCCCGTGGCTTAGAGGCAGGATCACAGCAAGGCAGATGGTCTAAGCTGGTCCCTCACTGCTGTCTTTGCTTAGGTGGTTTCCAAGGAGTTCAGGTGTTATTACTCTACATCTTTCAGCTTTTATTTGGGGTTTATAATTTTATTTCAAAGCTGGTTTGCAATATCTTTTTTTCTTTTGTGAACAAACCACTTGCTGACAATACAAAAGCCTGTTCCCGTGTATTACAGTAATCTCTGTTAATTCACAGTAGAATTGATAAACTTCAAGTAAGAGAGACTTAATCACGAGGCTTAATAGGATATAGTTAGAAATGCAGTTCTTTCAGAGGGCAATATCAGGATTTTCAGTCTTGCTATTTTAGCTCCCAACAGCTGTGTCTGGAGTTTCCAAGTCTCATAACGCCTTGCCATTGCAAAGCAGCTGTATTTATCTGCGTGGTAACATTAGACACAGCTTTGGCAGTGGGGTTTTCAAAAATGCAGACAAGCACAGCCAACTGAATCCATCTTTGCACAAATATCAGAATAACCTCTCCCCTCCTCCTCTTTAAAATAAATAAATTGCCATAAATTGCATGTGCTTCTGTCCAGAAAGTTACTGTATTTAAATTGAAGATTTGCAGTGCTGGATTGTATTTTCTGTTTTTGCAAGTTATTTATTGGAACTTTGTAAGTTTTGCATAGGTCTGCACAGCTGCATGTATTTCAGTAAATACTACACAAACAAACACCTCTTTCAGCCACCCATACCAGCCTAAGGGCTGCAGCAAATGGCCATTGCTTCTCACAGCCACCGCAGGCTCAAGTTTTGCTTTGCCTATTCCCACTTGTGCAGGGGTGAAACAGGTGAAACATTCCCAGTGTCACCCACTGCAAGGGCAACAGTGGGAAATGCTCCTGGAGCCGCGGCTGGGGGCAGAGCCGTGGAACCCGCCATGGGCGCGGCTGCAGCAGGTACCCAGAAGTGTCCAGCCAGGTTTAGTGTGTTGTTGCTCACCTTATTCCCATAGACTGTAAAGAGATGTTTCGCACACCCATAGGTTTAGATCGTTCACTGGGATAAGCTGGCTGGCTAAATTATTTTTCCTGGGATTAATTACAAGTATAGCTTCTTTTTTTTTTAATCATATCTTCTCAGTTTTACGTCCTCTTTTATCTAGCCACAGTTATTTTAGCTTTCTGCCTCTGAGGTGTATGTGTTAATATAGAGCTCCATCTGAAGATCTCAGAAATATACCAATGTATTTCATACTTGTGAATGTCTTCCTTTTTGCATGTTTATAACTATGTGTACCACATACTTCTCTGCTACTACAACATACAAACTGTACAGGTGTGGATTTAAAGAAGGTAGTATTTGTGTGACTTTAACCCCTAAAATACTACTATGCTTAACTTTCAGATAGTGATTTCAATCTCCTTTGCAAATGTTTTGGGCACAGTAATTTTTAGAATCAGTTTTGTGATTAGAAAAGGAGAACTGAAAGAGCCAATGTCAATTGGTTTACGTTTCAGTTTAAGTAATTTTCTTGCAGTGCTACACTTGTCCACACACACTACAATAATAATATTGAAGGAAAATAATACTCTCAGTTGTGCTTTAGTTCTATTGGTAAAAATTTTAAGCCAGTCACCTGATGTATAACCAAGGGTTATACATCATATATCGCAACTCGGTTATCACTGTAAGGAAAGTCCATACTCGTCTGAGATCTGTTTGAGGCTGTTTAGCAGTACTGGTAATGCTGAAGCTGGGTATAACACTCCACTGTTTGCATCTACAGGAAAACAAAGGTTTGTTCCACATTGCTGTGGGATAACATCAAATCCATCCATCCATCTTAAAAAAATTACAATCCTCAGACAATAACAACTGCAAGATTTTCTGAATCACATTTTTGATAGGAAATTGGACTTGAAAAAAATCAGTTTCACACACCTGCCTAGTTTCTCTCTTTACACTTTATTTTTAGAGTGTAAAAATAAAGTACGCCACAGGAAATGAATAGGTGTACCAAGCAGTGTGATTCTGAAGATCTTTTGAAACTTTCCTTTGTCTATGGATCCTGGAATATTAAAGGTTCACAGAGACTTGAAGCAGAATTTATTTTATTACTTCTTCATAGCCTCAAACTAGTTCTTCCATCATACCCTATAAAACAAGAGCCCTCCAGTAGCGAACTGGCTGCTAGAGCTTAATGTCTTCCTTAAAACTATTTGCCACCAAACAGCTCTGCTGCTGAAAGGGAATGCACGGCAGTATGAGGAATTGGCTTTTCTCCACCTTTAGCTCAGCGCTGCAGACATTAAAGATGATGTTTCCTAATTGCAGCCATCTCATTATCTCTGTGAAATCTCCCTTCTGCTCTCTTCCTTCCCAGTTCTTATTTCTCCCAAGTTTTAGCATGTAATTAAAAGAGTACAGTGGCTTAAGAGTGAAAACTGAATTTTTCCAAATGCTGTTACTTGTAAAATGTAATACATCGCCCACAAGTCCCAAAGCAGTGAATGAAGATCCCCTCTAATTTGTCTTGAAATTTAAGCAAAATCATCTGATGAGTGTTTCAGACTGTGTGCTTTACGATTCATCCAGGCTTCTCTGAAAAGAAAAATGTGAAAATAAGACATGATTAATGTACCAGTCTTTTATGTCTAGAGAACAAATTTAACATAGGGCATTAGAGATATAGGCTTACAGTCTATCTCCTGACTACACAATGCTAATTAGCGTTACGAAACCATCCTTTTGTTAATCATGTTGAATTATATGAGAGTTGGAAGAATTCTCTGCTGGAACAGCAGTGCAGTGTGTTGGTACTGAAAGGCGTTTGGCACAGTGCGGGGGCTGGCAGTGGGACAGCAGCCCCACTGAACTGGTGCCAGTGTCACTGGCAGCACCTGCTTCCCCATGCCAGCTGGTTTAAATGGGAGCTTAGACCAAGCTGCTCTTTATAACCAGTGCATTTTGAGAAGCGCCAGTTTGTGTCTTTCCTCTTTTCTCTTTAGTCTTCTTGTCCCTGCAATACCAGACAAAATTAAGGAACTTATTTTATGTAGCAAAAACATTTGCATTGATATATACTGAGAAACCCACCTGGCACAGAGCAAATCTGCTTCAGCTTCTCAGCAGACTCGTATGAAGCAGCACAGAGGCCAAGTCCTCTAACTGCTACACACACCATAAGCACCTAATAAATATCCTATTCTTGATGTTTCATAATTTAATGTTATTTTTTTTACATACTGCATTCAGGCATTCAAATGTAGTTCTGCTGCCTTTATTGTTAGACATATTACAATTTCTATCAAAATTAAGAATTTGAGACCACAGTTAATATATTCTGTTTCAACAAAAGGCTTTTTAAAACAGCTGACTTTAAAAAGCTGACACTTTTCTGAGTGGTTTGTTATATGAGAAATTGAGTAGGGGGTACTTACAACAGCCACAGCAGGTGAAGCTAGCAGTGATTCATTTTCTAGCCATGCCAAAAAAATATTTCTACAGATCTTTGGAAATCCAAAAAAAGTTAAACCTTGATTCTTTAGGCAAGTTGCTCAGACTGTCTCTTTCTGATGAATTACTGCCTGATACTGGTGCAAACCAAAAGATTTGCTTTTTAAAATACCTTTAAAATAAAACTCTAATTCATTGTATTTGCCAAACCACGTGTCCTCTCTTCTTCGTGCCTCTGTCTGTCTTTTTTCCAGATGCTGAATTTTAGTGAGCTACAGATAGGTATCTTCAATAACAGGTATACAAAGGGCTAAATTAGCATTTGCATATATTTTAATTTTGTATTTTAATGTAGTGTTATTAAGAAATTAAATGGTAAAAATGCAGTGTAGAGTACTTGGATTAGGCCTGGCGATAGGTCTGAAACTTGATTGTAAGTAGGAAGGTGTTACTGAGTTGGCGTGGGATGCTTTGTATTCATCTTTATCATAAAATTAGTCAAGGAAGTTTTAGAAGTGGTCTGAAAGAAAACATAGATAGGGAAAGCAGGAAATTTGAGAGTGTCTGGTCTGAACATTGTGGAGGAATCTGTTTCAAGAGTAGGAAGGGTTTGTTTCCACTGTGTTTGTCACTGGTACAAAGCTTCAGGAACACTGTGTTGCCTTCTGGAGAGCAACAGTCCAGGGGTGCCAATAATTCACAGAAGTCAGTAGCGATTAAAGGTTTGAAGAGCTTGTTTTATGGAGAAGACAAATGAGAGGTCAATTTGCTCAATTTTTTATTTAAAAAAGGCAAAGTAGAACCAATAGTATTGAGGGCAAAAGGAATGAGTAGCCCTGTTGGATAGCGGTTGCAATTACCATTGAAATTCACCATTTGACTAACAGTTGAGATCCCACATACTGTTTATGTAATGATAACATATGTCACTGTGTGTTATTAAGCCAAATTTGAGCCCATAACCTTGAAATCTGCTGTACAGATTTTTTTTTTCTGCTTGAATTGCAAGATGAAGTACTGCAGAGAGTGTGTGCTCTCTTCTGTGGACCATACTTGGGAGACCTGGCAACCGACACATCACCTTCACGTGCACGGTGCTGAGGAAGCAGCATTGGAGGAGCAGGATTTAGATTCCTGAGCAGTTTTCCTCTTTTGAGGGAGAGCTTCTTAGCATTGTTAACAAGTTTAGTTCACAATGGTGCTTTGAATAAAACCTCCCTCCAAGCAGGCAGGCAGTGCCAGCCATTTGTATTTCAATCAGGTTGGCAGTGACAGAGTGTAATTGCCCTGGGTTCAGGGTGGTTTCTGTGAAATCTGTTCCTGCACGATGGTGGACTCGTGGTCCTGTGTGCTAATAAAATACACTGGCAGAAAAACCTTGCTTGAAAGGCAAAGAATTCAGATGAGTGTGATTCTGCTTTTACCTTCAGATCTCTGTAGATTAGTATTGAGTCACCTTAGTGGTACAAGACTAGAAAAATCACATCATGTTCTTTCTGGGTAGAAAAAACTTCACATTTTTTAGATTCTGCCAAGTACAAGTAGCAGAATTTATGTTTGGCAATTAACTTTAGGAAAACATTTGTATCTATAAAGGAGAACTAAAGAAAGAGTTTAAGAGATCTATTTCTGAAAACAATCATTCATGTTGATTTTTTTCTCTTTCCTTTGCTAGACCTTGTTTACAATACTCCAGTTTTGTTGTTTCATACTGTGTCCTGACCCAGGAATGAGCACTGGCTGGGTTTCAAGCTAGTTATTTTTAAGTATGACTTGCAGCCTCTTAATTAGTATCTGAGCACTCTGACAGTGTGGCCCTTCATGGGTGGAAGGAACAGCTTTGTGGGGGGCCTTGCTGAGAGGAGGGGAGTGATGGGGGGATGCCCCATGGTGAACTCTAGGTGCTCTTGGTCTCTGTGAGAAGTCACCTCTCCTTTTTAAGTAGCTGGATGCAACTGGATGCTCCTGCTGCCCACTGAGCAGCCTGCTGTTTAGGGTAGGGTTTGCCTGTGTGAAGTCAGCCTTCTCAGACGCAGTAAGAGATTCCTTCTTTTTTTTTTCATTGTCTTGCAGCATTGAGGCAAAAATTGTAGTGATTTACGTACCTGATAGCTTTAAACATCTGTCTTTGAAAGTAAAGGCTATTTCTTCTCTCATGAAGTAAACAGAGCAAATCCCCTCACTGCAAAAAAAACAGTAGTTGGATGTAAAGATAAAAACTAATACAGTATTTGCATTGCATTTCCTTTCTGATTCTGTCCTTTATTGATTATATTTAATGATGCCTTCACTGCATGCCTCCTCCATGTGTGGATTATTTTTAAGTACGGAATCAGATTTTGTGGACTAAAATAAATTACTAGTTTGTTTACTTGTTTCCCTGCCCTATACTATGTCGGTTTTGGTAGCCTAAAAAGATGATACTGTTAGATGCCCTGTGTTGCACTGTTAGTCCTTTTCTGTCACCAGAGGGATACAGCTGCATCACAGAGTCCCTCCCAAGGTGCCTGGGACACTAGTGTGGTGTGGACTGGGAAGATTTTGCGGGGGCTGTGATATTGCTAACTTGATAATCAGGCTAAAGAACACGAAGACTTCACCATGCCTGGAGGTATTTAGAAGGTGGGTAGACATGGTGCTTAGCAGTATGGTTTAGTGATAGTTTTATTAGTGTTAGGTTGATGATTGGACTTAATGATCTAAATAAGTAAAAAAAATATTTTTTCTTATCTATTATGAATGCTAAAACCTTGCAATTTCAGTATCTGATAATTCCTCTTCTGAGTAAGATTTCACCTATGATGGTGCTTTTTATCCCTAATAACATTCTCATCAGTGGTGGCTTCCCATTTCCTGGGGATGGATTGCAGGCAAAGCAGAGGGCATACCTAGGAATACCTGCTGTAAAGGCTCCTTCTTGTTTTCTTTTTAACTTCAATACTAGTGAACAATAATATTCTTAACATTCTGACGTAGAGCTCATCACTCATTTCATTGCTGTGGCTGATGACTGCAGATTAAAATTTCTTGCATTTAAAGTAAATAAAGTAAAGTAGCTTCTTGGGATGAATAAATGAGATACTAATTAGAAGAGTAGTTTGAGTGAGAATGAGCTGCTGGAACTAGTTTTGATTTTCAAAAAAATTACCTGTAGCTAGTTTCTTAAGATTATCAAAGAGATCCCCAAATCAAAATGTCTGCCTTTGATCATAGATACAAGGAACAAGGCAAAATGACGGCACCAAGTGGAAGCTGGTGGGAGGGGGTGGCTGCTGTAGAATGGGAAACTGAAGGAGTTTTTACGAAGATTCAAGTCTTGTCCAGGCACTTGCTCCACCAAGTAAATGAGGTGATACCAAGTGAATGAGGTATCAGTATGTGACTTCTTTTTATTTATATGAAGAGGAGGTTGAGGGGACACCTTCTCACTCTACAACTCCCTGAAAGGACGGTGCAACCAGGAGGGGTTGGTCTCTTCTCCCAAGTCATGGGTGATAGGACAGGAGGAAATGGCCTCAAGTTACACCAGGGGAGGTTCAGATTGGATATCATGAAAAATTTTTACACCTAAAGAGTTATTAAAACTTGGAATGGTCTGCCTAGGGAAGTGGTTGAGGCATGTCCTGGTTTGGGGTAAAATGAACCAATTTTCTGTTTTACAGTTTTGCTTTCTTAGCTAGGCCTCTCCTAGCTAGCTGGGCTCTGAAATTAACAGCACATTGTGCAGAGCTGTTCCATCTCGCAGTGATAGGACCTGTTTGTACCGGGGGATGGTATGCAGNGAGAAGCTAGCTAGGAGAGGCCTAGCTAAGAAAGCAAAACTGTAAAACAGAAAATTGGTTCATTTTACCCCAAACCAGGACAAGGCACCATCCCTGGAGGGATTCAAAAGACGGGTGGATGTAGTACTTAGTGAACATGGTTTAGTGATGGTTTTTAATCAGAGTTAGGTTGATGGTTGGACTAGATTATATTAAAGGTCTCATCCAACCTAGACATTTCTGATTTTATATTTTCCACAATAAGCTAGTAATATATATGACTTCAAAAGTTAAATTGTTTAGGTTAGCTGTAGAGAAAAATCCCTTTTTCTATGATTTCTTTGTCGTCTTATCCTGATTTTTCTATCTTGTTCCATGCCAACATTCGGACACTACTGATCTTTTATAAGACTTCTATCTGGCTTCCTTGCTTTTGTAATTACCACCACCTCATGCATGGCTACGGATTTGTGTGGATGGTTGCAAGACATGCCAGTGTAACAGTCACTTGGCCCAAGCAGTTTATAGCCTGAGGTCCCAGTTGCCCAATATCACATGTGATTGCATAGTCATAAAAAGTAGAAATGAATGCAAAGACTGTTTGCAGGTCTGGGATACACACCTGGCACACAAGTGACAAAACTAAGTGTGGTAGAAGAGCAAAGGACTTAATGGGATGTTGGTATTATTTCCCCATCTAGTTATTTTGCTGTATTAAACTAAAACCACTGAAAGTAAAGAACAAGATCTCTTAAAAAGGAAAAAAGCGAGTCATGTTTTATCAAAATGATGGGTTTTGAGAAAGGCCTTGCCAAAGGAAGGCCTATACAGGTGAAATACTAACCAAAAAGGATGTGCCATGGAGAGGCAGAAGGGATCCATAGTGGAGGCTGGATGGAAAAGTGGGAATCTTTAAGACAGTATCTTGTATTCTGTGCTTCTTTGGTACCATGGATGTGGCAAAGTGGGAGAAGGGGATCTGTGGGGAGACTGACAAGAAGAACAGGATGTCAGGAGGCAGGGACCTTGCACACCATGTGGTGCCAGGGAGTGTGCAGCAGTGAAGCTGCTAGCTGCCATCCAGCACCCAACCCCAGCAGCATTCCCAGCCTCCTCGCTGCCCAGACTCTCTACATTGACAATAAAGGGATAATCTGCTAATGAGCGAATTTTCGTCTCGACTGAAATAGTTGTTGAAGCATTGAAATTGGGTTCTTTGGATTTACCCCACCTAATATAACTGTGGGTGTGTTCTCCTATGTATAAATGTCTAATTGTCTTCTGAGTCCAGCCGACCTCCTGCCCTCAGGAGGTCAGGAGTGCCAGCTTGTTGCAGGAAGCATTTTACTTGGGCTAATTTTCTTTTTACTGACCTAAATATGTTGTTGTTGTAAATTGGTTTTGTTACTCTTTTTTTTTTTTTTTTTTTTTTTTGGAGACAGACACCAATTGGGAACACCCAGTCTATCTTCTTTATGTGATGGATTATTTAATATAACATCCTTTTATTTGTCTCAGTTCTGAACTAAAGTATCCTAATTTTTTTGTTTCACTTAATATGGAAAGCTTTACATCCCTTAAAATATTTTTGTGGTTGTTTTATGCTGCATTTCTTCCTGCAGTGTCATAAATAGAACTGAACCGAATATTCAGTAAATCATGTCATTGATTTTCTTACACTGAAAACGTGTAATCTGCCGGTTGCCTCAGTATTCTTCTGCACCGTTTGCATGTCCTGTAGTTAGTCATTGAGAACTTCTTAAAAACTACAAATAAAATTGTGCCATTTCTCTTGCCTGTTTTTTTTTTTTTCATTGTTTGGTAGGAAAAAGAGCAAGTTTCATTGACAGAAGTCATGATAAAAGCATACCTCATTCATAGTGTGCTTAGCTCCTTGCTGTTCTGCCTTCCATGATAAGGGCCCACAGAATTTTGTGTAGCTCAGCCACCTGGTTCTCAAGTTTCTCCACAGTTTCTCCACACTGTGCCATTGTTCCTAATTTATCAGTTATTTTAAATATCTTGTTTCTTATAATGGCTGATAGTGGGGTTTTTTTACACTTAACTCTCTCAAGTTTTTATTTAATAATTCGTAAGGATCTTGGGAAGGGGGCTGAGACTAATGGAGAGTGATCATCTGGCGTGCGTTACCTTCTGTACTAGAGCTGACCTCTCACCACCTGCAGTTCACTAACTCTCTCAGAAGTTTTCTGCTCCTGGTGCTACTGGGGTTTCTTCATCTTTGGCTATGTTTTACTAAGATCCTTCACATTCTTTCTAATGCTATTTTGTATTTTCTATCCACAAGTTACTTTGCAAAACTGAAATTGATATAGTTTTGGCAACTGCGGGTTTTGCTGCATCAGAGGTTCAGGGTAAAGCTCTTTGGAGCCAGAGGTTGCAGTAGTCCAAGGGAGAGAGTTTTAAGTAAATTGAAGTTGCAGAATTGATGGATTCAATAATACAGTGATGATATACAGTGTTTTCCCTCTCAAGCCGTGCTCAGAAGGATAACCACAGCCATTACTGAGTTTTGTAACTGTAGGAGCAGTGTAATGTTTTTCAGGTATTTCATTGTTGTTTATTGTGAATACATTCTGAGAGGTTCAGTAAAGGTTATTCTTCTAGATGCTTTCATGTGCTTAAATAACAGGCAAAACAAATCAAAGGGCAGGATTTCAAGGGAGGTAAGGTAAGTTACCAGGAAAGGTAAGTTGAAGATAACTAGATTGGTCAAGGTATAGTTGTACTGGTGCACTTTCAATACGCTGTGAAGGGCTTAATTTTCATAATTTTGCTAAACAAAGTTTGGACAAATTTAAATGCATTGAAATTGCGGATCTTTTTTTTTTTTTAATTATCACCATGGTTGTTCCTGTCAGCTGATGTGCTTGCCTTTAATTTGCTTCTAGGTCTTGGAATGTTGTACACAGCCCTTTTTTAGGAAGCAAGGTATACAAGATATTTATGAGTCTGGCTTATCTTACTGGGTTTTTCTTTTAAATAAGTAAAAAATTAAAAAAAAAAAATCTGTGCAATTAAAAAGTGTCCCTAAAGAATATACTGTGCAGCATTGCCTGAATTACCATATGGTACTGTATTGAGCTTTGGAGTCCTCAACACAGGAAAGTCATGGACCTGCTGGAACGGTCCAGCAAAGGGCTATGAAGACCCTCCGAGGGCTGGAGCCCCTCTGCTGTGAGGACAGGCTGAGAGAGCTGGGGTTGTTCAGCCTGGAGAGGGGAAGGCTCTGGGGAGACATTGTAACAACTTTCCAGTACCTAAAAGGGGCTACAGGAAGGATGGGGAGGGACTCTTTATTGGGGAATGTAGTGATAGGATGAGGGGTAATGGTTTTAAATTGAAAGAGGGAAGACTTAAGTTAGATACTAGAAAGAAATTCTTTGCTGTGAGGATGGTGAAACCCTGGCCCAGGTTGCCCAGAGAAGTTGTGGCTGCCCCATCCCTAGAGGGGTGGGTGGAGCTTTGAGCAATCTGGTCTGGTGGGAGGCATCCCTGCCCAGGGCAGGGGGTAGCACTGGATGATCTCTAAGGTCTCTTCGAACTCTAACCATTCTTAATAGTTTTCTGCAGTTAAGAATCTCTTCTTATTATTGGAACTCAGAAGAGTTGGTATTTAAATACGTGCTTTGGCTCGTCTACTGTGCCTCACCACCAAATGTGAGAGGAGAGCTTGTCCTTATTGTTGTTTTTTGTATTCTAATGTGATAATGCAGAATCTAATTAGATTACCTGAGCAGATCCTGGGGATGTTTCTTGCTTTTCCCCTGCTCTGTGGCACTATCTGCTTGGGTTAAGTAAATTGTAAAGAAATGCCTGTTTTCTTCTGAAGCATTACAGATTGTCTAGCCCTAGGCAGGTTTTTGCTCCAGTTCATTGGTTATTTCTATCATGTTTTATTCTTACAGGGTTTAGGTAGAAAAAAAACATTCAAGGGTTTCATTCACTCACATTTCTATGAAATGTTTATATAATTTAAACTCTTTTTAAATGAGGGAAAATACAGCATGGAAGGTTAAAACCAGAAATAGTTTGAAGTTGTTTTCCTGATTGTTTCACACTGTCTTGCAGCACGTTTGCAGTTTGGGTGGTTGTTGTTTTTTTCTTTCTTTCAGTACCTGAAGGAGATGTGCTTCCTTCCTCTCCATCCATCGTACCCCTTCTGTAGCGTAGTGCCACGGTTCTAAAGGAAGTTGTCAATGTTTTAGTCTAGGTCATTGCCTCCACAATATCCACTACAGATTCATTGTATTCTCTGCAGAGCTGTCATTTTATGGCCTTGGACAGTTACCAGGGCACTCTGTTCTGACTGGAAGGAAGAAAGAAAATCTATCTGCAAGAAGATAGAACTTTCCTTTTTTTAACTGAAAGGATAATGCCGGGCATTTCCATCTGTGCTCTCTGCCAGAGTCACAGTTCTGGCCTGTTACAACAATGGTCCAATTTGGTCAATATTAGTCCACTTTGCAAATAAAATTGTGGCAGTCCATAATGCTATTTGTCACTATTTAATTTCCCTTTTTTTCCCAGCATACCTCAAGGGAAGTAAGTGCTGTGACTGAGCAGGGCATTACACTTAAAAGTCACGATCTGTTTCTTCATCTTTCACCAAATTGTGAGTCACTGTTCCTCTCTACAAAAATCTATATTCTAAAACACTCAGTCACCTTTGTGAAGAGCTGCGAGCTCTGTGAGTGCACTACTCACATTTTTTAATATTGACACTTTAGCTTTTGTTTCTAAACTCTGCTGTGGTACGGTAGAGTGTCTTTTCTTTTTTATTTTTGTTTTTTGTTTGTTTTCTCTTGTTTGATTTACATGTCATTAGTAACTGCAGCAAGATTATTCAAAGCGCAGTGCTTCTAGGTACTGAATGTTAATAAGTGTGTTTCTCAACATGTTGAGAACACAACAAGTGTGTTTCTCAACATGCGTTCGGAATGGGACTGTGATTCTCTGTTGAAGCTCTTTTCTCTGCGTTGCATTTTGTGTATCTAACGGATGTTGCCGTTTCCTTCACGTGGGGTTTTGCTTTCCTTTCAAGTTGGACAAATGATGTCAAATTTAAGAAGACTTTCTTTTTTAATGGTGTGAAGGACAAAAATCCCTGAGTTATCACGTCACATTTGGTTTTGGTCCTAGTTGTCTGTGGTCCTGAGTCAGTAAGTCTCCCAGCCAAGCAGGACCGTATGTGTGAGGCAATGTGGAACGTTTCAGTTTGTCCAAAAAGTCTCTTAAAAATATTAAAGTTTAAAAGAAACAGCAATCAGACCCTGGCAAAAAATCACACTTCTTGCTGTGATGGTCTCACACTGTTGTTTACGATGATGGGTGACTGTCCAGTTCCCTCAAAGTGGTTCAGACCAAACCACAGAGCCGTAGTGGTTTTCTGGCGCTTGGGCACTCCTGAATAGGAAACCTAGGCTGGATTCCCATTGCAGAGTTTTTCAGTCTGAGGACGTGCCTGTCATTGGTGAGAGGTTTGTGGGCTGTTCAGTGGCAATTAAGATAAGAAGGCTGATCAATGCAATTTATGCTGCAGCCTAAAAATTGCACGGATTTTCATGGATAACAGCACTAAAGCTACATGCCTTTTCCCTGGAGGAGAAGGACACACAAAAGGAAATCTGTACTGAGTATCCAGTGATGTAAGAGGAGATCAAAGAGTGATAGTGGTACAGTTACAAGGGATGAAATGCACACTTGTGCTTGTTGCTCAGTGATGTAGCAGGCAGTCATCGAGGGGGAGGGTTTTTGCCACATACAGCATTGAAAACACATATCTAATAGGTGCATTCATTTTAATATCCTCATTCATTGAGCAGGCCTGATTAATTAGTGCATGTCACCATCTGGTACTTACTGAGACTATTCATTTTTAAGATGTTGAAATTGTAGGGAATGTTGCACACCAATTAAGTTCCTTTTAATTGGCTTATGTTAGTATAAAGTATTTCTGGAGAAGGCCTTCATTGTGATTCAGCCAGCACGCATCTTAAGGGAGACCTGCCAGCCTGAAATTACTTAGAACAAAGGGAAAATGCCTGACAAGCATGTTTATTACTATCCTTGTGCTCAACAAAGATGATGTCCACAAATAAGAGCCACAAAAATACTTCTGCATTTCTACGCAAGGTTCAGTTTCCTGACATGAGGATATCTCTGCTGATTATTCACCTCTGCACTGCAACTCTCAATGTGTCATCTTCTCCCTCTGACCTGGAAAGTGGAATAGATTTTTGCCTTTCTGTTTGTTTTTTATCAACTGAACAGAGCCAGACTGAGCTCTCCTGTGTGCAGTTGTATATCTGCTGAAATGAGGAGCATTATTCTCATTTACACAAAGAGTGATTTGGCCTTTAAAGCTGATAAACTGTCTGTGCTGACTCAACCATTTAGAGAATGAAGTATCACACTCTGCCGGCTGCGGCACCACGTTAGGAGCAGAACTTGTCTGTTTGTACTTGTTCCTGCCACTGACTCACTTGGTGAATTTTAGTTCCCTCGCATCACTGTACTGCCATGTTTGGTGTATAAATCGTGACTAGTTCTGTTTTATCAACTTACATTAAAAAGGCTTTGAGATAGAGGGATGAAATGTGCAATGTTGATATTACGTATTTACTGTTAATGCTTTCTTTAAAAGCCTAAAGTTGATTTGTATTTAAAACCTGAGGTTGTTATTACCTTGATTTTGCATCAATTCAGTATCTACAATTCAGTTCTGTCATCAGAACTACTAATTTTAGAAGACCAGGAGCTCTGCAGGGCATACATTCTCCTTCCTTAGCAGTTACACAGACCGTCATGGAAGCAGGAAAGTTACAGAAGGAGATACCTGATCACTAGAGCAGCTTAAGAGATCTGATGTGGGACTGCCTGGATCTCTTGTTGACCTTCTTAGTTTTGGAGAGTAGGGTAAGAAACTAGAAGTGAACAACGTCAGGATATTTTTTCTTGTATTTGTGTGCATTTTCATTATCTTCAGTGGACTCTGCTGCCCCCTGCCAAGATGCAGCTGCTGTTAACAGCTTGAGCAATAGCCCAAACATGTAAAGAATATTTTACATTTTTTAATACTGAAAGAAGACTTAATTTCTCTTATCACTCTTAGTCACTCCCAGTATAATTATCACCCGTAACAAGGAATCTGTAGTTGAAACAGTAAATGTCTTTTCTTTAAAGGGAGGGGAAAACATCAAAAAATCGCTTTTAGTTGGACAGAACTTAAGAAACTGCCTGATTTTATTATTTTTTTTTTAGAATGTAAGTACTTGTTTAGACATATTAAGGCCACTATGAATTTCATCTGTAATAGCACTGAGGTGCTTCTGATTTCAAAGTAAGAAAATAAGACAACGTTGGAATTCTTTTCATCATTTTCTTAAGATCCATTTCCTCTCATTTGAAGGTGTGTATTTCCTCTCTCTGCCCCTGCCTGCAGCTGTACCAGCACCGCACAGGAACTGCTCATCCTGCACGTGCTGAAGCTCTTTGGAAACCCAGCTGTAGTTTGTAGACAAACCTGAGAAGTCGGTGGCTTGTCTGCTTCAGAGACTGTGTCAAAAATCACATTAGAGAGTGTGGTCATGATTAAATCATTTCCATTAGGTGCTGAAGAGAAAAAAAAATCTTTAAAAAGTCTATACATGTTTTATGTATTTTTCTGTGTAGGAGTTACATGTCTGCATTTACACAGATACATTAACATATATTTTATTTTTGAGTGAAATTGCTGCAGGTGATACTCTGGGAGGTGGGATGTTTGCACAGAGCTATGACCATGCCATAGTTTTCATTCCAACTGGAGCATTGTGGTGTGGCCCTGCTAAGTTTCCTGTAGTTCAAATTCATAGTGCTTATTTAGATTAGAGAAAAAGTGATCAATATCAGTGTATCTGAGCAAATAAGAGTGAGTACAGCCAGTGGTAAACCATAAAAACAAAGTCCTAGGAAGGTATGCAATAGAGGGCTTTCTCCTTTCTACCGCAGCATTAGGAGCAGCAGATGCTTATCCTGGGAGGCCATAAAGCTGTCTCGTTTGTGATAGTATTCTAAAGCAAGTGCAGTTTATGCAATTTCAGAGAATTATTATCACCCACTTTAAATCTTAAAAACCCTACACATATGCACTAATCCTTGTGTTTAAATTGTTTGTTCAGAGGTTTTATGTGAGGAGAAATACATTTTCCAAGAAAACACTTAGTTTAGATTCCTGTTAGTGTAACTTTACTCCTTTTATTTGTTAAATACATTAAAAGAAATAGCTAACTGAAGTATAAAATTCTATTATGTGCATGCACACGCACCTTCTCTCTCTCTCTCTCTCTTTGATTTTAGTAGCATTATTTCTTAAATGTAATTTTTCTGCTTACAATATATGGTCTTGCAAAGTGTTGAAGCAACAAATCTTGACAGAGATCAAAAAAATACAACAGTGTTTTACTCTGTATATATACAACAAAGGCTGAAAGTTCGGGCAAATTTCCGTCTGGCAGATTTTCTGTCTCTGATGTCATACAGAGAAAGCTTTTGGCACTGACCTTCTGGCAAAAGGCTTTGTCTGGAAACATATTTAGTCAGCATATGAAATATGATCACCCTGGTACAGCATGGATGCGTCTGAAGATGGTCTAATCGAGTTAGACTTGAGCCCCATCTGGTGTTGAAACAGGACTGCTATAGTGGAGTTTTTCAGTGCAGGACAGTCCTTTGCCAAAAAAAACGAGTGGTACGTGAGGAGACTGACAAATTCAGACACGTCAGTTTTTACTAATGGCTTCTACCTATTTGCTACATTGATGAAAACCAGGTGTGCCCACGGTGAATTCCAGCACAGGCGTCCTGCTGCTGGGCTCCTCACCATCGGCTCAAGAACTGCAGCTTTAGCTGAGGGAGTTTATTAATACTCTCTCAGTTGTACCTATGTGAACAGCAAGTACATTTTCACTTTAAGCCTGTAAGAATATAAAGTTATTGATTTTCAGTGCCTGTGTATACAGAAGCAGGAATCGACAAAGATTCTCACCTCAGTAAAATGTCTCCAATAATTTGAGTTATGCAACAGTGATGAAGAAACCAGACTTGTGGATTTGGCTTAGAAGGCTTAAAATCTTCAGGCATTAATTCACCAAACTCTCAAATCCTGGCTACTCCGATGACTATAAAGCACAGCAGATTCCTGTTTGGTTTTTATTTAAGGCTGATCATTTCAGGAAATAAAAAGATTCTCTTTGAAGATTTTAAATTCTTTTTCAATTGTTATTTCTAGGGGAGTTAGGTTGAAAAGCTACATGTGAAACAAATCAGGCACTAAAAATCCATAGTGTTGTTTTGAGGATATAAGAATGGTTTATTGCTGCTATTGTCAGCTAAAGGAGAAGAAACATTGACTTTCTAGAAAGGTTTCCCCACCATTTTTGTCTGACTGCCAAAACTGCAGCCCAGCCTGTCCACTTATAATTTGGCTCTGATGAAGAAAATGCTAAAAGGGTAAAGTTTGGCATTGCTTGAACATACTTTGTCACTTAATTCCTTAATTCAGCTCATTCCACTTTGAAGGTAAAACAAACAATCTCAATTGCATTTAAGAGGGTTTAAGTAGTTATGTTGAAAGCAATGTGTACTTATCTTTGGTTTTATATCCTCTTCCTAGCATTTGTTTGATTGGTCATAATGAAAGCTCAATGGTCCTGAATTAAAGAAGAGAACTAGTCTAAATTCTCAGTCATTGCCACTTCTCTCTGTCTTTCTCTGCTTTCAGCAACACAGAGCCTGCCAAAGTTTTAATTCTTTATGAATGTGAAGAATGATATTTGCAACTTTTTTTTGCATTTCAGTTACATAGTTCTGTAAATTTATGTAAAAAGAGCTATGAAATCAGCAAAAGTCTACTTGTTTGCTTTGGGGTTGTTGCCAGTGTAGAAAATGCAAGCATAATGACATGGTTTCCCCCCCGGCCCCTTCTTATTCTCATTCTCTTTTGTGTTTCAGAATGATCACTGCTCAGAAGAGTAGCTGTCCTAAGTGAACTGCGTGGAAACATATGGATGAAATTCTTACCATGCACTGAACAGCACAGTGCAAAGCTCTGGGAAAATGTCTGCTTGCAACACTTTCACTGAACACGTCTGGAAACCTGGTGAATGTAAGAACTGCTTCAAGCCCAAAAGCTTGCATCAGTTACCCCCAGTATCTGAAAAAAAGCCCCTCTCACCTGGAAATCTGAAAGCCAATGCCAACCAAAGTAACAGCCATCGTGGGAGAAGCACAGGGAATTTCCGACCACCTGTGGCAAGGAAGCCCACGATAGCTGTGAAACCCACCATGATGGTAGTGGATGGGCAGGGTGTATGTGGTGAAATGAGCACACAGGATCATTGTGAGAATAAACCCATGCCTGCAGGTTGGAACCGAAACAAAACTGCCTCAAACAAAAAAACACTGAACAATAATAATAATAATAATGAGGATGAAATTGAAGGTTATAGCCAAGTTCACAGGCCTTATGGCAACAACGAGGGTGTAGGTAAGATACCAAATAACAATAATAATGGACTGACCGAAGTTTTGAAAGAGATTGCAGGTTTGGAAACCACACCTCAGCTAACTGGAAATGAAATGAACTCAAGAGAAACCTTCTTGGGAAGAATAAATAATTGTTATAAAAGGTCGTTAGAAAGAAAGATCCCTCCAAGCTGCATGATGGGTGGAATGAAGGATTCACACAGTAAGCACGTTGTTCTGAGTGGAAGCACTGAAGTAATAAGTAATGAAGGCGGACGTTTCTGTTACCCAGAGTTCTCTAGCGGAGATGAGAGTGAGGATGACATGTTTTTTGGCAGCATGCAGGAAGAGCATGAGAGCTGGGATGAAAGTGATGAAGAGTTGCTAGCAATGGAAATTCGTATGAGGGGCCAACCTCGCTTTGCTAATTTTAGAGCTAACACCCTGTCTCCTGTTCAGTTCTGTGTTGACAAAAAATGGAACACTGTGCCCCTTAGAAACAAGTCTCTCCAGCGGATCTGTGCAGTAGATTATGATGACAGTTACGATGAAATTTTAAATGGTTATGGGGAAGAGACTGTGATTTTTTATGGGCAAGAGAGCATGCAGAGCATGGTATCTTCTGATTCTACATCTCCTGATTCTTCTTTGACAGAAGAGTCTCATTCTGGAACTACCACCAGTTCTTCTCAGAAGCTCTGTAATGGAGGGTTATCTCCTGGTACTCCTCAGGACCTCAAATTGATTGAACCTGAATATGAAAGTCTTTGTGATAATCAACAAGTGAAGGATGTGTCAAAAGCACCCAGAAACACTCCCAAAAGTCTAGAAACTCACAAGGCAGTCCTTGCACTTCGACTGGAAGAGAAGGATGGCAAAATTGCTGTGCAGACTGATAAGCAAGAGAATAAAAGTTCTTCAGATGTTGCTGGGCAAGCTGTAACTATAAATTTGGTGCCTGTGGAAGAGCAAGCTAAGCCTTACAGGGTGGTGAATATGGAACAACCAGTTTGCAAGCCATACACCATAGTAGATGTATCAGCTGCCATGACCAATGAAAGTAAGGAGAATCAGACTGAAACCTCAGAAACCAAAAACACATCATCTAACCCAAGCTCGCCAGTAACTCCAGGCACACCTAGTCCATCGTCTGCAGCATCACCTGTACGAGTCAATGCTAATCTGAAAAAATCCAGTGCGATCGGATATCAAGAAGTGTGGACTTCTAGTACTAGTCCAAGACAGAAGATACCTAAGATGGAGTTAATTGCTAACAGCTCAGGACCTTCTGTTCCTCCCAGGAAGACAAGCCACAAGTCAGCTCCTACTTCACCTACAGCTACAAACCTTTCTTCAAAAACTATTCCGGTTAAGTCTCCTAATTTATCAGAGATAAAATTCAACAGCTACAATAATGCTGGCATGCCACCTTTTCCGATTATCATTCATGATGAGCCCACTTACGCTAAGAGTTCCAAAAATGCTGTTAAAGTTCCTATTGTAATCAATCCAAATGCGTATGATAACCTGGCTATCTATAAAAGTTTTCTAGGAACCAGTGGAGAGCTTTCCATCAAAGATAAAACTACTAGTGTCATAAGCCACACATACGAAGAAATAGAAACAGAAAGCAAAATGACTGAAGCCATAGGAAGTAAACCCACTGAACTTTCCCAAGTGAAGGGGGTGGCTAACAGCTCTGAATGTAGGCTGGGCTCCGTGGCTCAAAAGGTCCAAGAGTTTAATAGCTGTCTCAGTAAAAGTCAGATATCACCGCAGAGAAGTCATAGTTCTGACCACAGCTCCCCATCAAGAGTTCAAAAGACAACACAAGAGCCTGCAGCAAAACCAGATGTAACACCAGAGGCTTCTGTTGGCAGCAGCAACAGCAGAGAGAATGCAAGCACGGTGCTTTCACAGATTGTGGCTTCCATCCAGCCTCCGCAGTCTCCTCCAGAAACGCCTCAGTCTGGACCCAAGTCTTGTAGCGTAGAAGAACTGTATTCCTTACCCCCGGATGCAGACACTAGTAAAAACACCCTGGTACGACCGAAATCTCTGTTTATGTCACAGTCTGAAATGGAGTCATCCAAGACGGTGGAAAATGCTGCCATTAAAATGCAAAAGGATTCACTTTCACAGCCAGTTCCCACTCACTCCCCAAAGCCAGTGAGAGCTATCCCAAATACCACAAGTCCCAAAACAGAGCAAGCGCCACCATTTCCTCCTCCAAGGTCCACTTCTTCACCCTATCATGCAAGTAACTTGTTGCAAAGACATTTCAGCAATTGGACCAAACCAAACAGTCCTACAAGGTCGACGGAGGCCGAGTCCATCCTTCATTCAGAAGGTCGCCGAGCTGCTGATGTGAAACCCAAACGCTGGATATCATTTAAGAGCTTCTTCCGCCGCAGAAAAACTGACGAAGAAGAAGACAAAGAGAAAGAGAGAGAGAAAGGAAAGTTGGTGGGTCTTGATGGAACTGTTATACATATGCTCCCCCCTCCGCCAGTTCAACGTCACCACTGGTTCAGTGAGGCAAGGACAGATTCCAGCGAAAAGCCATCAATTGTTTTCATGTATAAGTGTGAACCAGCCCAACCTGAACCAAATGCTGATCATCACCACGAGAGTGGAGCGGAGACTGCTATTGCCAATGAGCTGGCAAAAGACAAAGAAGAAATGCAGGAAAAGTCCCTGGAGAACTCTGAACAGAAAGTAGCAAGCTATTCATCACCACCTCAGATTCCCAGGAAAATCCTCAGGTAATCCACTAATCTTTTTTAGTCACTCAATTGTGAACTGTCCAGTACAAAATTACTAGAAATAGTACCTGAAATTTTGAGTTGGTATTGCAGGTTCACTACTAGGTCAAAATAGCCATGTTACATTTTCCTGAACCTCTAGTTTAAGAAAGTGTTCATGTGTTCTAGGAAACTAAAGAACTTCTCTGCAGAAAGAGAAGGCAACTTTTGAAAAGTAGAATAGAAATTAAAAGACCTGTGACTCACAAAAGGTAGTGTGCTAACTTTATCTCGCATACCCAAGAATACAAGAGATGCTAATTAACTTGATGCTACCCTCCAACATCACTGCATCATTCCCAAAATAAACCATGTAAAAAAATAATAATAGAATGTGATTATCAATAAAATAATCTAGCTGTTTTGCAAGGCCTTTAGCGATGAATATACTTTCTCCCCTGACATTATCAGACTTAGCAGAGCTGGCCGCTCCATTTCTGCCTAACAATTTTCTTCAGTAATTTCATTATTTTTTTTTAAACGGAATTAACTAAAGTGCTTTGTTATTTCAGTTTCTGTGAAAGTATTTGGCCAGTAGATACTTACTTTACTCCTGTAAGTTCCTGGTAGTTGAACGTTTTAGGTCTGTCTGTTGGTTTAAAGGTCTGTTTGTTCTGATACACATGCTTTCTTGCTTGTCTCAGAACACAAAGAGCCATGTTTATTTCCAGATGTGCTTTGTTTTCAACATACCCTTGAGATCCTACAGCTCATGATGCTGCATAACTAAAGAGGGCTGGAGACATTTGTCACACTCAGTCACGTGGGCATTTCACTGAGCACAGACAGCTCCTGTGTCACCCAATGATATTATACAAACCAATTCCAAAGCTTCAAATTTGCATTATTTAATTCCTTGTGGAACTAGTGGTAGGAAATTAAAAATTCTGTAAAGTTTGAGGCTATGGGTGAGCCTCAGAAAATTTATCATGGCAGTGTTCTTTAGTTTTCTTTCTCCATTGTCTGTACAAGACAGTTGCAGCCATTTTTAGTTAAAATGGTTTTAAAGTTGACTTTAACTAATAGAAATCTATGCCAGCAAAAGTTTGAGTTTACCATAAACTGCCTGTTGCTTGTCTTAATATAAAATAACCAGGTCTCAAACTAACCAAGAGCAACCATTTTAAACCAAGTGTAATTAAGTCACTTTTAAATCACACCTTGGGAACACGGACACAGCATTCTCATGAAAATCAGGACTACTTTTCAGACTGTTTGCCTTTTGTCAGATGTGGACAGCTTTGGGTTTCATACTGTAAGGTGGTGATAGGGTTTATCACAGTATAATCCATAGAGTTGCTTATTTTTTTTAAGTAATTGCTCCAAAGACAACATAGGATGGTCCCTAAAACCTTAGTATTTCTGCACTTGGTGAATGGCAGTCTCAGGGTCAAGAATTTTATTTATAAAAAAGAAGAAAGGTACATGAAAATTTAAAAATAGGTTTAAAAAAAAAAATCCCAGTACAAAATGTGGGTGTAAGTTTCAGAAACATTAAGCACTTTTGCAAACTATTAAGGTCAGCAGGAGCTGTAAGCGTTCAGTGTCTCTGAAAGATGTACAGTACCACAATAACACAGGGATGTGAGGCATGACAAAAGGGGGTGTCCCTGTATTTACAGTGCATATTAAGGCTGAAGACAGGGCTAGAATAACCCTTGACAGGAGTCTAGAACCTCTAGACTTACCCTAAATTAAATGGGCAGAAGCAGGCAGCTTGTCATGGTTTCAGCCAAATTTACCAAAACATGATTGACAGATGTCCCTCCTCCCCCCTTTCGGTCAAAGAGAGGAGAGGAAGGAATTAAAGAGATTCAAGAGTTTAGAACAAACTAAANCAAAGGCAGATGAACGGGGAGGGTCCTCCTTGGACATCAGCCATCGAAGAAGGAGAGTTGACCCTTTGATTGCTTAGCTTTTATACGGGGCTTGATGTGGATGGGATGGAATACCCCTGTTGGTCAGTTTTGGGTCGCCTGTCCTGTCCGTCCCTCCTTGCAGGTGGGACCCCTTTACACTTTTCCGTTTCCGACCTTCCAACAGGGCAAATGACGAAAATTACCTGGCCTTGTTTGTTCTAACAATAAGTATAAGCAAGGGCCTCTCTGCATACCATCCCTTGGTATAATCAGGTCTTATCACTGCAAGACAAAACAGTTCTGAAGAATTTCAGAGTTTAGTTAGAAGAGGCCTAGCTAAGAAAGTAAAATTGTAAAACAGAAAATTGATTCGTTTTACCTCAAACCAGGACACAGCTTTAGAGAGCAAGTTAAAGCTCTCAGTCTCCATTTAGAGGAACTCATTTTTCTGTGCTCTCCAGGGGAACTTGAAAAAGAGAAAATGAGGTTTTACCAACATTGTTCCCAAATACATTTCCGTCAGGAGATTCACTTGCTTCCACCTCAGTACCCCATTCTTGTGCTGACAAGACAGTTGACATGGTCTCCTGTGGTGAACCAGGCTGGGGAAGGGATCCAAGTGAAAAATAATTTTGCAGTTACTTTTCAGCCACATCAATTCACTAATGTGATGGGGGCCAGTCAGGCAGGAGCAGCTGGTTATCTCAGTGGTGAAAGGGCAGTAACAGGCTAATGGCTGCAGATGTAGTCGCCATGTGTTCTTAGACTACCCTAGAGATGGTGCTGTTACAGTGTTTTATAATTTTGCACTATTACTGGAATACCTTCTGCCCTTACTGTTGAAGGCAGTTGGTCACTCGGTCCTGTCTCATTCACTTATTCCAATAAGTATGTTTACTCTTTACTGCAGGTGATGATGATATTGGCTAAAACCGTATCTGACAATTTTCCCTGGTGAAAACTGGAAATTTCCACATGTAAGAAGTGGAATTTCTTCTTTCTAATAATAGTGTTTTATGGTTTCTACACATTTCATTGAAAATACACAGAGGTGCTGCAAAATCCCTTGTGGGAACATTTAAAATCTTCATCCTTCAGTTATTATATTCAGTAACCTTGATGCAGTTTGATGCCTTAAGTTATTTGGGATTTTACTTAATTTTTAATTCTGTTAAAGAGACAAAGTGAAACCTTATAGTGTCAAAAAATGAAGGTGGGTTGTTGGTGCAGTTTTTTTGTTCAAGGGTTTTGCCTTTTGTTTTCAATATCCCAGAGAATCAGGATTGGCAACTTCCAGTTTTGCACAAGCAGGAGACGTAACAGATGAGATGCAATACTTGTTTTAGGTTAACTCTTCAAATATTAATAAGAGGTTAGTGTTAATCCAGGCCAAAATACGTGCATGGAAAAGGTGTTTAAAATCTGCAATTAAGCTTGCGGAGGCATAGAGGAAAACAGAAGGCATGAAGACAGCAACCAATGAAGAGGAAAATTTTTCTAACTCAGAATGCCAACAACAGTAAGCTCACTGAAAAAACAAACTGATGACCTGAAAGATAAGATAAGCTTTCAAAATGTCAGATTACTTGGGGGGTCTTGAAAGCAAATTAAGTAAAGATACAATATTTCCTTACTTTGCAATGGATTACAAAGCTGCTAAAGATTGATAATGTAACCACAAAATAGGGGCTGAAGGTATTTAAAGTTATCACTAGAAAGGTCATTTTTTTCCCTTTGAACAGCACTTGGAAAATACTCAGTTCTTTGGAAAGCTGAAAACTCTCTCTCTGTTATAAAAAAAGAACTTAGGTTTGTGTTATCCATGTAATTATTTCTATTTGATGCCAGGATGCACATATGGTGGTTCAAAATGAGCTCGCAAATAGTCATGTATGATATTTACCAAAAATTTGTAGATAGATAAATTTTTGCAAAAAAACAGCAATCGCATCAGTTTTATCATTAGTTGGGATGAAAAACAGGTGTTCTTAGAACACCTGTAGCTCATGATGCTGCAGCTATTCTCAGGCAAAACCTAAAATTGACCTCTAACAACATAACGTGGTATTTCTGGCCTAAGTCACTGTGATTAATGAAGGTGGTCCAGTACAGTATGGAATCCACACAGAAGCTTAAAACAAAGCTGCTTCAAAGGCTTTGTTACTCAGTGGATCAGGCTGCTGCTACCACAACATAAAGGTTTCTCTTCTCCTTCATTCAGAGATCACTGCTTGTACCCAGTAACAGCTCTTTAGATTGAGACCTTTCCTAAAAGAAAACTGCAGCACGGCCTTCTGATTCTTCTTTCCTGTCTTCATAAAGCACATCAGAGTTGAACTAAATCCTCACTCAGCACTGTTTAAGGTGGCAGGGCCTTTGTAAATCAAGGCAACTGATTTGTGCACAGCCATTTCCATTTCAGTTACGTATTCAACTGAATAGTCTCATGTGACTTTTCCTTTCCAGTGTCTTTGGGCCAGACTTAGATGAACTAAAGATAAAACCATATGTTTACTGAAATATTTCCACCAAGTCGTGAGGTCTGTGTACTCATTCCATTCTGGTTTAGATAAAAAAGCCTTTCTTCATAGCTAAAGTGGGGATTACCAATCTAATTCCTAAAATGATGTTAACTTTGTCAGAAGGATTTGAGCTCATAATTGATAGACAGGAGTTCTGTTCCGTCGCTATTCTCTTGTTATATATCTTGCATCTAAAAGGAGTGAAATGCATATATATTTTTTAAAGACTTGTTTTGAATGTTTTTCTTAAAAAGTATGCTTCTCCATTGCAGTTACACACTGCATCAGCAATTTGCATTCTTTTAAGTCTATTTTTTTGTTAAAATAGCCTCCGGGCATTTCAATGGGTCCTTTCATGGGCTTTATACTTATCAGAGGACATAGATATCAAAGCTTTTGGAAGTGTCTTGTTATCCTTCAAATCTTACCCCAGTGTACACTCGTAGTGCAAGCAGTTCATCTTGAGTAACTTCTAGCCAGATTGCTGCTCCTGAAATTAACATTAATGTCAGTGACAGATGAGAACCTTTTAGAAAATTGGCCAAAACCTTGCATGGTTCCTGCCTGCTATGGAAGTATCTCAGTAGTACAGATGATCCTCAAATGCTTTTTGTTGTGCTGAATGCCTCCAGGATGCTGCCAAATGTTCACACTCTTTGCTTTAAATTACAGTAAAATGGAATTTCAAGTATCTGAGTTAGGCATCAAATTTCCGTGTACAGGCAATGGAGAAAGACAATTCCAGTGAAGTGATTTATAGCACCAAGACTTAAAAGGCCCCCAATAGGCTCTCTCTTCAGTGGGTTTTTAAGTTATTATGCCACTAACTGTTGTTTAAGGAAAAAATGCAGGTGACTGAGGTTAGGGGTGTGCCACAGTGTACATCAGCTGAAGCACCTGAACAGTTTAGGGAATGGAGCTTACATGTAGGCTCTCAGGGGATCAGGAGCCAAGAAATTACTCCGAGTGCTCTGTATATGTAGGGGAATGTGAATGTTGTAATAGATAACTTGGTAAAAACAACTGCAATCATTGTTTTTCAAAAATGTAGTTATATATTAAGATCAGGATCACATCCAGAGACAGGCAGGAATAACCACCACTGCCACATTCCGCTTTCTTGTTGTCATTGATCCAGTCCTGCAGATTCCACAGCTGCTTGAGAAACTACTTGAGAATAAAATCTTTTAAATCACAGTAGGGCTTTGTTGAAATCAAAGTTCTTCCCAGTTTAGAGGACCTCTTGTGTAGTCTTAAGGTAAGGTTCTCACCTGCATCCCAAATCTCTGAACTGCAGCTTGCATAAATTGGTGAGGGGAATTCAAGGATGTTATGAGTGAAAAGAAAATTCTTGCTTGAGCAAGTCTACTGAACTGGGAGAAATTTTCACCTGAAAGTTCAGGTGGAGTTATCAGTTCCTCCTTCTCAAATGTGTGTTGATTTGCATTATTCTAGAGATAAGGAAGGTTTATTTACCTTACTCAACAGTGCTTTTAAAAGATTTATCCATCTATCTTATCCTGTCTTATCAGTGAAAAACTTTTCTGAGATTTTTCTCTAGAACACCCTTATGCTAACAGAATTGGAAAGTTGTTCATTAAGAAGTTTGGTACTGTTTATGTGAAAATTTGTAAACACTGACAATTAAAGAACCAAGCAGAAGGGATTTTACCATATATTGTTTTATAAATTTATAATAAGAAATGATAAATCATGTATTATTGTTCTTAACACCTCTAATACAGTCTGTGAAATGAAAAGACAGAGAACTTAAAATGAATGAAGAAAAATGTCTTTTTTATAATACACAGTGGAACTCATTGCTGTTAAGTTTCACTGACACTAAAGAGCTTAGCAGGATGTCTTTAGTGGATTATCAAATGTATTCCCTTTATTCATGCAAACATTGCATTAGACAAGATTTTAAAAAAATAAATAATAATAATACAAATTCTCATGATTCAGGACTAAGCCAACTTCTAAATTATAAGCATTAAGAATAAACTTTATGGTTTAGTTATTTCAGGTTGTCATTTGAGAAGTTTCTTTCATTTTCCTCTTAAGTGAATATTTCTGGGTAATGGTGGTGACGAAGACCTGAACTGTGTGAGTCACTAGCATGCATGCTCTGTACCCATAACATACTCTGACTGAAACCTGGGCACTCATCATCATTGCTCAGTGTCTTGCAGAAAATAAAGTGGTCTGTGTTCTGAGAAGTTCCAGTGGAAGGTGGTCTTTGACCACCCTCAGGCCATTAGCCTCTCTGCATTTTTCCTCAAGCATTATTCAGTCAATTTAGGCTTTGTATTAGATTTATTAGCTTAGAAGTGCAGGGTCTGAGGAGTTCTCAAAGAGATCTCTTTGAAACTAAATATATCTACAAATTACAGAGATTTTTTTTCTTTTTTTAAAGCTAAGTCATCTTTCTTGGCCAGCTCTCTAATCTCAAACTGTATGAGTGTCATTGATTATTGCTTTGCTGATGTCCGCTCAGGGAGGAGATCCGTCTCGGCTGGGGCTAAGGCCACATTAGCTTTTTCTCTGTGTTTCTGTCACTAATTTCTGACGCTTGGATTTATGTGCTGTCTTAACACAGAACCAAACTCCCTCAGCTTGACCTCTAGATCTCACCCTAATTCAGAAATGCACTCTCAGAATCACTTCTTGTATTCCACTTTACCTCCCTCCTATCAGTGCCGTATTAATCACTGTAATTGAGAAGGCATGCTCTGAATTGAGGAAAATACAGGTCACACGATAGCTGTGATTCTGCTGTCCTTAAACAAATTAACACACTAGGCAGGCTGCTTTCTGCATGTTCACTATTCCCAAAAGACCAAGACAAGTAGGACCACATCATCCTTTGGCTCTCTTCCAAAAAACTGTGGAAATTAGGGACATTTGTCCATGCACAAAAACAAAACAAAACACACACACACAAAAAAAAAAAAAAAAACCAAAAAAAAAAAAAAAAAAAAAAAAAACACAAAAAAAAAAAAAAAAAAAAAAAAAAAAAAAAAAAAAAACAAAAAAAAAAAACCAACCCCCCCAAAATTTAAAGCAATTTTGAACTTGTACACATGTGAATGACAAGTATGTGAATTCAGTAGGATGTTATCTGGAGGACAGTCGTTTTTATTGCAAGTTATTTTGCTGCACGTAATCTCAGCTTCTTAAGAAAACAAATGTTTTTTCTGGATGCAGAGGGCTGCTCCCTCCATTAACTGAATAGTTGTTTAGTTTCAGTCTCACATGCCTGGGGAGCAGAGTTCTCTAGGGTAATTCATTTGCTACGAAGTTTGTTTTTGAAATAAAAAAGGTAAAAGAAGAAGGGTTGGACAGAGGAAGCTGCACCCACTATGGTAAAAGCTAAATACGTGCTCTTATGCAAGGCATCAAAGAATCCTTCCTGGCAAATCGTCTATAAATATCCCAAATAAGGAGATACATTTAAGTTCCACTCGCTATCAACAAGCAGATACAAAGTTCCACAAAATCAGGCTTTAATGTTTCTAATCTCAGAGAACTGTGTGCGTATCAGCTGCTCTGCTTTTCTTGAAAATTAGTAGTTTTGATACTACTCCATGAAGCAAAAGCAATGGGGAATGCGATTCGTGTAGCTCAGAGACTGAGGATGTTTTTTTCCCTTTTGTTCCTTCTGTGTTCTGTCGGGCTGATTAGGGGCTGGTAATTTGCTGGTTGACTCACCGCACTGCACTGCCTACGTATGCCTGATCTCTCCCTCTTTACTGTTAAGATACAGGGAAGCTTTTCCCCACAGACTTCATGGCCTGACATCTAATTGCTGTGATTTCAGATGTATTAGATGCAGACACTAAAACTGGCTGGAACATGGATTTGAGATAGTCACTTACTCTTAACAGTAGATTAGTCCAAGTTCTTGAAGCTCTTCTTGAAATTTGAACCTGCTTTTCCTTAACTAATTAACATGACTAAGAACATAGCTGTCATACCAAAAAAGTGATGTAGTAGAGTTGTGAACTATTTTTCATGCGTGAAGGCAGCAGAGGAGTTAAGAAAGCAGGGCTGTAACTAAACTGGTTTCCTGGGGTGCTCTGGCAAGTACCCGGGACCAGCCCTCAAGGTAAACATGAAGGTGCAGTAGGTGTATCACTCTGTGCAGAGTTCAGCCCTCTTGCTCACAGCTTGCACAACTTGTAGCCTATCCAAACAGTGTGGAATCAATGGCTCGCCAGAGTTTCAAGACATGATTAAAAGACTCAAGAAGGCCCTGAAAGAATTTCCTTTAATGGGGAATTGTGTGAGTGAGTACAGTGGGTGAGTTGGTATTTTTTTCTCTCTTCCTTCCTAGTTGTTGGTTTACTTTAGCAAAATGCTTCTGAGCTTAGGTTTAGTGTATGTGCTTGCATGTGTCTGGTTTGGAGAATGAGTTTGTCCTCTACCTCACCAATCGATACTAAAAAATTACTTGGAGATCTGATAATCCTTGGTTTGTGGCTATGACAGAATTGTAAAGCTACTAGAAACTACTTAAAGAAAACATTCTTGTTGAGGAATGCAGGTACGTATATGATTTACAGCAACTACAAGTCTTTAATTTCTCATCATCTTGAGAGCCTTGTTACTGCTTTAATTTTATGTATGCTTTACTCTGAAATTATATTAGGTTAGCTCTTTAATGTGGATATATTTACAGCACATGGAATGTTCTTCACACCATTCTTATGCATGGTACTAAAAACGAACAAAACATTTTATGCTGATTAAAGATTATATCTTTTTGAACTTTTGACATTTTTTCTCTCTTACTAACAAGTTCTAATGAGTTTCATTTGTACCAGCCTGCAGTTAAAATTCATGAGTCTGAGTAGAAACAGCATGTGTGCGCTGCACCGTACATGGGGACTAATCTCATTCAAAGTATTGGCATGTTTTAATCGTTCTAGTCTGGGATTGTTAAAAAATTGTGTATCGTGATTTTCAGTATTTTGGCTTTGGCATAGAGAGACATATGCCTATAATTTGTGTTAACTCCTTGAGGATCATCATCTCTCTTTCCATTCTGAGGATTTGTATTACAGAAACTCAGCTGCTTTTGCCCATTTAAAAATGCATAATTTTTGTTTCTGTTCATCAGAAGTTATATTAAGTTTTAAATCTTTACCACAAAAATTAAATATCCGTACAGATATATGATGTGGTGATCATCTTGTGCAGGAAGTACATTACTTCTATCCCTTATGGAAGTCATGAGTACTTAAAATTCTTGCTGTTCTATTTGATAAGGCTGTAATAATGAGAACCAGTCAACAAGTCATATGCTCTTGAGATCTGGCCTATAATGACCGTTTCTGTAAGAAAGCGAGCATAAAAGCCCAGAAATGTTATTGCTCTGACATGTTTTATGTGGTATATAACTGATAATAGCTCTACGTTTTCAATAGGGTTGCGTTTCTTGATAAATCTGAACATTTTCTTAGTATCTTATTATTGCATAATTTTTAAATCATACTGCAACGAATGTATCTTTGGAAACCAACTGAATCCATGATTTTCATGTTATTGTCCTATAAGTCATCATAATTTGATTAAAACTTTATAGCTAAAAGCAACCACAGAGGAATGTCTTCATAACCTTTTGCAATTGGCCTAATGCAGATGGATTTTAATCCTGGATAATTTTATATGGGAAACAGATTGCTGGCTTAGATGAGCTACTGGTCTGTTTCCCAAAGCCAGTTCCCAACATCCAACGAGTATATGAACATGTAGTTTTATGCATCGATTACTACTTAACAGCCCCCATGCTATACTTTGGTATCTCTGATTAAAGCAAAATTGTTCTGATTGGTAAAAAGCACCTTAAACGTTGCTGCTGTCCTATGAATCCTACATATTTTATGCAGAATCATGCCTGCATATATATGTGTACATACAGTGTTTGCAGTAAGCTGTAAAACATTTAAACACTTTATTATCCCATTTCTATGAAAGGCAAGAACTACTCCATGTAACTATTTCAGTCAAATGTTGTTTTTTCTTATTAAGGAAAATATATCTTGTACGAAGTTGTTCTAAAAAAAAAGGAGAGCAAAAGGAGCTTATTTCTTTACCAGTTCATTCCCTTTCTTGAAGATACTTAATGCCTAATCTGGGATTTTGCCAGCAGGATCTTGTAGAATTGGTCTCCAGGTGATGGTGTTTTGTTTGTTTCAGTCAAGTGGTTGATGATACAACACTGGAGGATTTATCCCCTCGTGTTCCCAGAGCTGTGTTTGTGAAGCAGGACAATGGTGGCAGCGCCTCGGTCATACCAGTATCATCTGTTCACGTCCCACAAGGGGAGGAAGAAAAGGAAGGAGCTTCAAATCTTCCTGACTTAAATCTTTGCAGTGCTACATACAGCAATTTAGGTAAGTATATTCTTGGAGAAGAAAATTTAAATTAGATCAGATTTTGGATGCCTTTCCAGGCAGAGCAGAACCTTGTCCTCTGCACAGCTCAATACACTTTCATGAGGTTAGATTTTAAAGGCAAGCTTTTTAATATTAATTTATAGAAAATAAAAGTATGTTGTCTTATTCTGAGATACACAACCAAGAAAGAAGATTCAACAAACTCAGTGATTTTCTTTCCTATGATTTTTATTGCCTTTAATGATAAACATCTCAAATACTTTTAAAAGATAAATCGTTTTATCTATTTGGAGGAATTTTATCAAGGAGATTTAAAACACAGATCAAATTACCTGATCTTTTTAGAAATGATAAGTAGATTTTAATACTTCTCCAAACTTCAACAAAAGATGGGAATTTTTGTTTTAGAGCATTGATAACTGCTAAAATATCTGCAGTCATCTTCTGTTGACTAAAACTTTTCTTATCCTTGTCTGAGAGTTTAATTTGTTCCTTCAGCAAAGTTTAAGATGTGAATGTCCTGAAGGTACTGCACAGTCTATTCCACTATCACTGAACTCATGACTGGTGTTAAAGAGAAACACATGTGCATCTATGGAAGATAGTGAGAAAGACAAATAAGTATCTTTGGTATATAGTTATAGGTATTATCAGCCTAATTTTTTAAAGCATTTTGAAGTACTGTGAGTTTAGGAATATCTACAGCCGGATGTCCAAAAGAACGAAATCTGAGGCAGCTCCCAAGTCCAGAGGGTTTTCCATGTCCACACAGGTTTGAGGGTCGAGGACTAAATTTTAAACCCTCAGCTGCATACATTCTTTAGTCATTTAGTGATACTGTTACTTTTTTTTTTTTTGCTTAAATGTGAATCAATGGCAAACTTCTTAATATGTTCTGCTAATAAAACATTAATTGGGTATTGTTTATAAATCATAAAGAGGAAAAATATCCCAACCAAGAGTGACACTAATATCTACCAAGATATTGTAACTTCAAAGACGAAAATTGAAACTTATACTTTCATAGCAATTCAAAGAGCTAATTAATTCTTTTCAGTTCACTGAGATATACATGTATGTCTCTATATTTTCTGTATTTAGGACATAGCTATGTTACAGATAGAATCCAGGCAGTAGACCCAGCTACATCGAAACTATTTATAGCATGTGTAGCCCACATTCCTAACCAGAATGACATATAAAAGGATCGAGCTAAGGTATCATTTAATGTATGACATATCACTTATTCCTCATGGTGAGACTGCTGTTTTTTGAGCACTTGTACAGTCCAGGGATTATTTGCACTTCATAGCCAAAGTCACGATAATGTGAATCTTCTGTTTAAACCTTTACTCAATTTAGCTCATTTTTCTTGTGCAAGATGTTACACCTGATGGCAACTGCTTCATTGTTCAAAGCTAGATGTGCTTCTGTCCTTCCCACATCTCACAAACTAGGAATAGTAAACTCACAGGAAATGTAATAAAATACTATTAAATACTAGGTTGTCTAGAGAAGTTGAGGAGTTCCATCTGTGGAGATACACAAAACCTGACTGGATGTGGTCCTGGATGACCTGCTCCAGCTGACTCTGCATGAGCAGGGAAGGTTGGACTTGACTACCTCAAGAAGTCCCTTCCAACCTGAACATTTCTGTGATTCATCACTTCCATCAGTCCTCGGTTCTCTCAGTGTTGTTCCTGTGTGTGAATGCTTCTTCATAAAACAATACAAAACTGAACCCCTTAGCATTTTATCCAAAATCTCCTCATCCTTGGGTCACTTTCAGATTTGCTGTCACCAAAGTAAATTTTAGGTGTGAAAGGGTTAAACTAACTTTGAGGCTTGCCTTGAGGTCTGGCTTGGCAAGCTTGCTTCTTGCTGTTAAAAGCAGAGCTACCCTAAATGGCGCTGAGCTTTCTGGCTGCCGTTCAAACTTCTTTCAGGTTTATTCAAGCAACCTCACTTTCTCATTCAGATAGCTATCAAGAGATTGCCAGGTAGGGATATAGAATAATTCCGTCTTATTTTCACATCTTACCTCACCTAACTGGCAAAATTATATCTTTTGTAGAATTAACCAGTGCTGGTGTGTGTAACTGAAAGAAAGAATTTGTTATTTTATTGAACATGTAAAACCATACATCCAGGATTTAAAAAAAAAAAAAGGAAAGAAAAAATAATTGCAGGGAAGTATTCTCCTCTGGCAATCAGACACAACATAGAAGACTTGGGGCTTTTAGGAAACATGAGGTCCCACCATGATGATAGCATAAAAGGGCCCAGTATGTTCCTGGGTGTGTGAACAGGAGTAAACTTCAATAGGCGGAGAGGGGTTTTGTATGTCATTTTTACTCTGCAAATGCCATGGCTACAGTAAAGCCCTGCTGCCCACAGAAGAATATTTAAAACCAAAAAATTTTACAGATTCTAAGGACTCTAAGGACAGTTACAGAAGAATGTTTAAAAAAAATTGTGCAGACCCTAAAGAAAAGCCTTGAAAATACCTAATATTGAGTCTGGCTTGATGATGGTGGGGACGCTTATGTGGTGCACAGAACTGTGATGAGGGCTACGGCTGGTGTCAACAATCAGCAGGTTTAACAAAATCCAGTGGCTCCCAGTTAAATGTAGATGCAGAAACAAATGTTTCAAACATGTAAGAGGTGTGCCCTTCTCTAACAAAATTTAATCAGGGTAAACCCTGTAGTTTATGATAAGGAAGACAATAGACAAATGATTAAAGTCCTTTCCTTTACAGATCTTTACATTTTTCTGTCTTTGTGTGAATTTGCTGGAGAAATTGACATCATTGAATTTGCATCAGTCTAACTAGGTTAAGATATTATTGATAGGACAGTATTTCAATCATTTAAAAAAACATAGGTTATTTTATTATCATCTGTTTTTCTCCTTACACCTAAGGAAAAGGTGAAAAACAGGAGGCTAAGTTTCTATGGTTTATGATTGCTGACATTGAAAAAAAAGTCCCAAATCACAGCATCTGCCATGGAGTGTTGCCTCAATTAGTAAGTTGGACGAGGGCAGTGCTTTAGCTAGGCTATGAATTAAGTAATAAAATTATTGTTGACTAGAACTGACAGTTCAGTGACAGACAGTGATTATAGCATTAATCTGATGCATTTTATACAATATATAATTAGTACAGGTAGTATCTTTAACACAGTGGAGGGTGGGTAGCAAGACATGACAAGTCAGCAAGGCAGACAAGCTGCTGCATTGGAAGGTTTTATTTATCTGGTACCTGCACCCATCTTATTATAGTTCTGTGATTTTTTTATACAATAGTGTTGTTCATGTTCTGCGTTTGTGAACTGGGTCTGTGAAGCGCACTTGCAGTGTCTCAATGATAGTTTTACGCATTTGTGGATATTGTCATGGCTTGGTTCTTGTTATCGGTCAGGGTAAGAGTTTGTTAAGGAGCGATGTATTTTGTGCTGGTATTAAAAATCAGTATAACTAATGTGCTATTTATACAGAGACGTAATTTCCAGGGTCTGTATTCTAATAAAAATACAGAATGCAAAAATGATCAATATCTAAGTTCAAGGGGGGGAAAATGTACTAGGATAAGGGTAGAAAAGAGGAACTTGTACAGTGGAGGTGACCAACCTGTGGATTTTACTCAGTGAATACTTTAATCAGCCTTTATAAATGGATTTTGTAACACGAAATGGGGGTGTTCTGATATGAGCATTACTGGACATCTGGCTCCATTCCTGGCTTTAGGGGGAAGCAGGTTAGCAGAGGCTCACAAAGCCAATGCTGTTGGACTGCTCCAAGATCCAAGCTGCGTGATCAGCCCAGCACTGTCTTACAGTGGGTTTCCTGCAGTCACCTAAGAGCTACTCGAGATTCCTCTTTCTTCTGGTCTCCACTGTAGAGAGTCCACAGTTTTGATGTTAATTCTGTTGATGTGTTCCTAGAAGATCAATTACCCATGTTTTACGTGCATCACTATTAATTTTTGCTGTTCTTGGCAATGTAACACATGGATTTTTTTTGTCAAGCTGATGTGGTAAGTTGATGAATGTCAGAGGTGAGACTTATTTTGGCCATTTTAGCCCCCTGGGTCCTGTTCATTTATCCACATCCCTGCACTCTAGGGGATTAAGGAGTACTATAATGGTCACTAAAACTGAAGACAAATTTAATGATCATGGCAATAGCCCAGAAACTGCTGTGAATACCAGAGTATTGTTTCCAGCTAATTCACTTCTTCCCACAAGGGATGTTATCCTTGGATGAGATGTGGTAGTGGCATATGGAAAAACGCGTTCAAGAATAAAGGAGAATGTAGGATAAACACCACCTCAAGAGTAAAATGAGTTTGGAGGAAGTACAGAAGAAGTCTGATGTCACTTCTGTATGGGACTAACTAACACTATGTATTGTGTTATGCAAATATACATCTCAGGAATAGTTCTGTTCAAGGAAGGATGGGAGCACTCAGTGAGTCACCTGCTCAGCTTTATTTCACCATTAGTTGTTTTCTAGGTTAAAGAAGCATTTTCCTTCACAGTTTGAAATCTTTTGATAATGTATACTGCTGATCTGGTCTAACTAAAAAGAATGACATGTGGACTATGAAGATGTCTAAAAATTAATTATGTGTGTCATTCTAAGGAAAACATGCTTATGGAATATAAATTTGAATTAAACATGAGCTCAGTGTGTCAGATTTGGTAGTTTCATGAGCTAACATAAACAGGCTGCAATGCAAAGGCTGATGATAAATTAGTTACCTGGAAAAATAAAATTTAAATGCTTTATTTTAGGGCTGATTTAGAGTTTCATATCTCTGCATGATGTCTACAGACTTAAGTATTAATATTTACATAGTGTAGTGAGAATCTATAAGGGAAAATGTTAGTGAACTGAGGAACTACCTAAAGATCTCTAGAAAGCTGCTGTCGATAAAGAGTTCTACTTTTTTTTTCTGTCTTCGAAGAGTCTGGAAGCCACTTCAAAGATGTCTTTATGTGGTAGCCTAGTATTGTGCTTGTTCCTCCTTTTCATTTACCTCCCAAGACTGTAGCTCAGGCTGAACCTTGTAATGTTGGAGACTGTGCAGCAGGTAAGGAAATGATGGGGTTTAAGCATGCAAGGGGAGAAGTAAATGATAGGCAAGAAAAAGAAGCAAATGCTCTGCCAGTACTTGTATGCAGAAGGACATTCCTGTGCCTTTGACAGGGACAAAATTTAAGACAACCTTTTTCTTGCTAGACAATGAATTTTTTAAAAAGTGGGACATGCAGTATTATACCATGCTTGGGGAAAGCTGTGCTGGAAAGACCGGCCCAATGGACATGAAAGAAATGTACTCAGCATAAAACCAGTCTAGATATGAAGCTTTTCAAACACGTAATAGAGATGGATAGATTTCAATATGGAAAATTTGTTCTTGTGGGGAGAAAGTATACTGTAACATGACACACTTTACAAACTCATTTCCTCAGCTGAGAATACCTGAAAAGGTAGCTACATAAAGTTCTCTAGATACTTGCAGCCCCATCAGACAATGACATCTTCTGGTTATGAAAAACCTTATTCAATTATGTTTTGATGTCACAGTTCCAATAGCTATGCAAAAACAACAACTAGCAAAAGTCACTGGTTGCACTTGCAACACTCTGTATGAATGCCTTGTGGAGGACAGGGTAATTAAAGCAGACTGAAAATAAGAAAATCAAGAAGAAACGCTGTTACCCTTCTTGGAGAAGGCTTCCCCTGGGTGCATCTTACTCCAATTTGTTTTCTTGCCATTTCCCTCTTTTATCTGTGTAGTCCATGGATTAGCAAGTCACATGAGCAACACCTATTAGGAAACTGCCTCCTGAAATAGCAGCCTTTCTCAGAATCCCAGCAGTTATGGGTTATGGATCAGAAATCATAGAATCATAGAATCATCCAGGCCGGAAGGGACCTCCAAAAGGTCATCTAGTCCGACCTCCCTGCAGTCACAGGGACAGCCCCAACTAGACCAAGTTGCCCAGGGCCTCGTCGAGCTTTGCCTTGAATATGTCCAGGTAAGAGGCCTCAACAGCCTCCCTGGGCAACCTGTTCCAGTGTTCTACCACCCTCAGAGTAAAGAAATTTTTTCTAATATTCAACTTAAATCTACCCTTCTCCAACTTAAGTCTATTGCCCCTCATCCTATCGCAGCAGCTTGGTGTCATCTGCAAACTTGATAATGGTGCATTCAATCCCCCTGTCTATATCATTGATAAAATGTTAAACAGTATTGGTCCCAGCACGGACCCTTGAGGGACACCACTTGTGACTGCTCTCCAGCTGGACTTCAGGCCATTGACCACCACCCTCTGGATGCGACCATCCAGCCAGTTCCTTATCCACTGAACAGTCCACCCATCAAATCTGCATCTCTCCAATTTATCAATCAGGATGTTGTGGGGGACCATGTCAAAGGCCTTACAGAAGTCCAGGTAGATCACGTCCACAGGTC
>VZRU01000273.1:148902-188493 GCA_013398155.1 Pedionomus torquatus
CCCATGGGGTTTTATTTACCAGCTCCTTGAAGAGTTGGAAGTTTGATTTCCTAAAATTTAGAGTCCTTACTCTGCTTCTCACAGGCTTCAGACTCCTTTGGATAGTGAACTGCACTAGGGCATGATCACTGCAGCCCAGGCTGCCCTCAACTCTGACATCCCTGATGATGTCACTTACATTTGTGACCAACAGGTTCAACAGTGCATCTCCTCGAATAGGGGTGTTAATTTCTTGTCTCAAGAAGTTGTCATCTAGGCACTCTAGGAGCTTCCGGGAGTGCCCACAGCCAGCCGTTTGACTTCTCCAACAAATGTCCAGCTGGTTAAAATCTCCCAGCAGGACGAGAGCCTGTGACCGTGATGCCTCCTCAAGTTGGAGTAAGAAGGCATCATCGACAGGCTTCTCCTGGTCAGGTGGCCTGTAGTAGACTCCCATCATGAGGTTCCCTCTGTTGTTCTGATCCCTAATTCCTACCCATAAGCTTTCAACCTGCTCATGGGTATTCTTCAGCAGTAACTCCTCACATTCTAGTCTTTTCTTCACATAGAGGGCAACACCTCCACCCCTTCTTCCTCTCCTGTCCCTTCTGAACAGCTTATGGCCATCGATGGTCACACTCCAATCATAGGAATCATCCCACCAAGTTTCTGTAATAGCCACAGAATGTTGCCGTGGGAGAAGTACATAGGTCACAAATTTTGCAAGGATAAGCAACAATGGAAGAGGACACGTGTTGAGATGAGTAAGAAAATTGGATATAAAGTAGAAATGAACTTGTCTCAGAATTAAGTAAACAACTGATATTTGGATGTGTGTGTCCGGCATGCAGACATCAGTTGAGCTTTTCACTCTGGACCGTGCCACTCTTTGGCTCTGCAAAATGCACCTTTCTGGTAGAGTTCCTCCTGTACTGCTCAGCTAGCACCAGGGTTACATGGCAAGAGGAAAGCTGCTGTTGTAGAGCACACTCTCTGCAACACCAAGATCAAAAAGGAGCAACAGAGGGTCCTCCAAGTGTTAAATTTTATATGTGTATATATATATATTATTTTTTTTTAAGCAACCTTGACAATGATTTGAGAGAGATATGCAGGGATTCTTCAGTATTTCCAGCCCTTGCACATTTTTATTTTGTGGGTTCTAAAAAGCGATGCCCCAAGGGAGTAGTCCTATGCAGTCTTCCCTGTCGTTCAGGCTTGTACAAAGCTACCAGAATTTCCTGCTCAAAATACAGGTTTTTTAAGCATTGGAATATCCAGGCTTATCATAAAATCCATAAGGCTCTTCTGAGGGTTTCTTGAGCTTAGACAAAAGATAAAGATATAACTTAGATTCGTGATGTTGTCTCTTTGGAATGATTGAAAAGCAAAGCATTGTTAAGAATTCAAGATCCAAGGCTATTCTGTGTGTGGATACATATAAGTATACAGTCCTCTCTGATCTTCTGAAATTAGGAAGTCCTTTGCAACATTCTAATCCAGCATTTCAGGCTTCTGTGCATGCTAGGCAAGAGGATCTTAGATTCTGTAGTATTCATAGGAACTGTAAGAACATATCTTAAAGTGTTAAGGAAGCTATCTTTTTTCTTTTCATAGACTGTGAAGGCATTTATTATTAGTTATGGACCAAAATGATGGAATTCAAATCTGAATCTGTGATCCCCCCAGACTGGTTCAGTTTTCCAGTTCAGTCCTCTCTTTACAAGGATTCAGCACATATTATAAATAATCAAATAGTTGTAGTGCCTTTCTATTTGCTGTTCCCTTTTTAGAAAAGATACTCAGCTGCCGTTATACAGAGCTTCCATTTCACATCTGCTGTGCTGCAACTGTAAAAATTGGCTTCTTACCTCACCATGATAGTCAATGAACCTCAAAGGAGTAGTAGAAAACTTATAAAATAATTTATCTGAAAATAGCATTTGATTATTAAGAGTGGAAAATATCACTTTAATATAACAACTGTTTCATTATCCCAGAGCAACGAGTTGGTCGTTTCTATTGTCTGTTTATTGCTTTTTATTCTGTCTGTATTGTCATTTATTCTTCATTACCAAGGACTGTGGCAGTTATAAAACATACACGACCTCCTCTCTAAAAGCCATCCAAAACACAACAAGAAGTTTATGTTCCCTAGAATCACAGAAATGTTTGAAACTCATCTGTCAGTGGAATCCCTATACTTTCATGTATGTAACCTGCTGCTTGGAATCTCTTGACTGAATCTAGGCCGGGTTATCTATGAACATAATACTGCCAACACAGGTAGCCATGGCAAATGAGTTAAGGGAAATGTATTAGAGAAAATTATGGCTAGTGGGGAGGGCGTGTGAGTTTTAAATTGTATAATATTTTTTTTTTCTGATTTGGTAACCTCAAAATACGATTATACTGTCATTGAAAGCAGTTGGCAACACACTTGTCAACTTGAGTGAAAGTAGGCTTAATATTCTTTTCACCTCATGAATCTGCTAGGGCAATCCTGACTTTCTGATGTGACCTCCAAAGTATCTAAACTACATTATTTGTGTCTGTAGTTTTCTGCTTTACAGTCTGAAATAATGCTTCAGCTTCTTTAGCACATTTCAAATCCAAGTGATCCCAAGTGCTTTACAGACTGTTATGAGGATATACTTAAAAAGATCACCTTACCAGCCAGAAAATGCTCCTCTCAAATAAAGAGTACGTGAAGCCACTTAACAGCATCTACCCATAGTTTTAGCACATTTGAATAGGAAGTGAAAGAATATTACAGTCAACTGACTGCAGAAAGAATTACAGAAGGCTGGATATAATTACTGAAACTGGAATTTGGCCAGAGTGCCAAAACTGACGTTTGGTTTTTGCTTGCACTTTTTGTCACTAATCCTGTGTGATGTAAAATGCCAGCATTGCTAGCACTGAAACTGATTTTAATATACAGGCCAAAACAAAGACTGGCAGTATGTGATGATAGATATGTGATGATGGTTTGGTCAATTTGCTTTCTGACTAGTTCATCTTTTCTGATATGTATCTATGTTTTCTTCAAACATAGGGAGGGTCCTAGTCCTTTTTTTTTTTCTTCCCCTAAACTTCCTTGCAGAGTGCAAATATGAGCAGCAGATGCAAAGTACTTTAATTTTCTATTATTGTTATGTTCTTATTACACAGGACAATCTAGAGCAGCCATGATACCTCCAAAACAGCCAAGGCAACCAAAAGAAGCTTTGGATGATGCCATTGCCTTTGGAGGACTACTAGACCAGGAGACAATGAACAACTTACAACCAACACCACCTCCACTACCAAAGAAAACCATTTTGAGAGCTAACACAGAGCCAACTCCCAGAGATCTCCAGAAGCAGGCTCTGGAGAACAACCTGTGCATTGTGTCCAATCCCACCTATGACATCGACACCAACTGGGAAGCAAGCAGTGCCTGCTCTTCAGTCAGCCTGGAACTCAAAGTACTGGACAATGAGTCTGGGGATTCCTTGGACAGGCCTACAGAGAAACTAAGGGCAACCACCTCAGCAACTAACAGTGTTTCCAGCCTAACCACTATCAGTATTAAGGACCGGTGTTCCAATAGCATGGAGTCTCTAACAGGGAGACGCGTCTCACAGACTAAGCAGAGCAAAGGTGTCCAGAAGCCACAAAGGCAAGCACTTTATCGAGGAATTGAAAACCGAGACGAGGTGGTGGGTAAAATCCGAAACCTTCATGCTGATTCACTAAAGAAGCTGGCACTTAAATGTGAAGACTTGTTTATGGCCGGACAAAAAGACCAGTTGCGATTCGGGGTGGACAGCTGGTCGGATTTCAGGCTAACCAGCGACAAGCCATGCTGCGAGGCAGGCGATGCAGTTTACTACCCAGCTTCTTATGCAAAAGATCCTCTAAACAATTACGCAGTCAAGGTAAGACTGGGCAACCCCAGACGTCAGTGACAAAATGTAACAACAGTACCCATAATCTGCAACACACCCACAATACTGATAGGTCCCACAAATATAAGTGTCTGCTGCTTGCAGCAGCACTATGTGGGAAGTAAGATTCCCAAGATGCAGGCTCTTTCTTCTGTGAAGAACCACGTGAGGCAGTGGTATCTGCTGTTTAAGTTTTATCTGTTTTATTGCAGCTCCAAAATTATTAAAGCAAAATCAACACAACTCAGTCTTTACCATGGTCATTGTTTAATGAAATATTGAAGAAAAAGATGTATTAATATTTCAGCAGTTTTTTGAAAATGTACAATAACAAAATCCTTAGGTTCATCTACATGCAAGATGATACTAAATCATCACTCAGTTAGGAAAGATTTCCATGTTCAGAGACACGTAATTTTAAATGTAAATTCTAGGCTAATATATCTTTATTTTCCCGTAAGGTCTTATATTTTCACCATTGTCCATTACCAACCTTTCCAAAGCTCTGTCTAGCCATCAGTGTTGCCTTATAAGCTTTATTTTAAAATACATGCAACATGTCAGTGTTAATTTCGTGGCCTTTTACTAAACAAACAATTGATCTGTCTCGTTTATTATCCAGCTAACACATAAAGGAAGTAAGATTTACTGCTAATACATTAATGAATAGTTGGCAGCTATCTTACTAGATTTTCCTTTATGGACTCTTATAGAGGTAATTCTTTCTGAGCGCTCTCAGTGCTTATTTGGTGGGATGATAGTGAGAAGGACAGCTGAGACTCATAGGTCTCTCAGGCTTCCTGTGCAACCTTGAGCATATCACTGAACTTCTGACTCTTTCTTGTTGGAACAGAGATAAAACATTTATTACCTAATACAGGTGTATAAGCCTAATCAATTACTCCTGATAGAGCATGGTGACGTTCTCAGAAGGGTGGTTCTTTACAGTAACAAAAAGTTGTTGGCAGTCCTGCATGATCGTTTACAAGAAAGTATGAAAAAATAAAAGGCAAGATTAGTGTAACTGAGATGTTCTTCTGAAACGTGAAAAGGCATATTTTTAAGGCAGATTTGTAGGCATAGCTATTAATATGTCTTTAGTTATCAAGGACCTCTTTTTTTGACAATATGAAAGGAAATATGGATGTCTTGTGGATGCCACATCCAGTGGTACAAAACAGCCAAGAACCAGACCATGAATGTTTCAGGCAATATCTACTTTGGTTGCAGAACCAATAGTCTGGCAGTATTCAATCTGAGGCTTTTTATTTTTAATACAATGATGCAAAAATGTTGCTTCTAGGCCCTAAAGGTATATTTTTCAATATAGGCAGGTTTGGGTTTGTCACAAATGTCATTCCTATTTGTGCAGTATGGACATATCCTTAAAGCGTTCCCTGAAAGGCAAGACCTGTGTAGTTGTTTTCTTATCTACTGCCCTCCTAAATAACATTCCTTTTGTAGAAAGCAAAGGAGAAGAAAGAACAGCAGTGTAACATAGCCAAACATGTGCTTTTTTGTTTGTTTTCTAAGTCAAATGTTTTAAAAGTAGTAGTTCCGAGACTAACAAAATTTATTGCAGCATAATAGATGTGATGGTCTTGAAAGTGAGTGAAGTATCCACAAAATATTCTGAGCTGGAGATCACCATAAGCTGTTGTGCTGTTACAATGAGAGGAAAATTTACTCATGAAAATGTCCTCCCTAGCATTTAATGTGATATAGGGAGATATTCTCACTACACATGTTCTCCTATTTCTTTAGAAGCCAAGCAGAGCCAACATATGGGACTACTGCTGTCTTTTCATTTTCACATATCCTAAATATTACAAGTTCAGCTAAGTTGGGTTCTCTTCAGTTGTGTGTTTCTTTGGTGTGTATTTTTATTACTGCATTCTCTACACTAATATGTTGAATTATATAGCATTGTTTAATTTTTGATTACTGGAATTTTTCCCACCTAAAATCAGTTATTGTAAATTTGAACTTTGTCTTAAGATTTGCCCCAAGCTGATTTTTGACTTATAAGTCATTGGTCCAGGATCAAATTTGTACAAAATCTCATACAACAGATGGCTATTACAATACGCAAAGATTTGGGGAATTTTGCTTTAACAAATATACTATCTTGGGTATTTTTTGTGTAAGCCAAATTACATAATCATCTACCTCCAACAAGTTAGCTATGTGTTCCTGCAATTCTAAATCCCTTGTCCCCAAAGCAGAATGGCAAATGAATTACTGGTGTGCCTAGTCAATCCAAAATAAAGTCTTCCTGTTATTTTTTTCAAGTCTTAGAAATACACTTTGAAAGGGAATATGAAGTCACATCTTTGGACAGCGAAATTTAAGTAACTTTTTTTAAGTAGGACTACCCAAGTATCAGGGCTAACAATTCACATGCTTATGAAGTTTCTATGATTTTAGTATTAGATTTGACCAAAAAAAAAAAGTGGTAATAGCATGTTTTTAATTATTATTCTCTCCATAGAAAACAAGAGATTTACACCCAAATGCAGTTAAGAGTCTTAATGTGTTAGTAAAAAAGGTGCTTAAATATTGTATCTCCAAAAGGAGAATTACAAAAGCAATTAATGTTTAAAATTAAGCTTTAACCAGTAGTCACTGCTGAATTAAATTTATGAGAATGAACCTTTTGTGCAGATGACTCCACCAGTGCACCTTTACATTCTGGTGATATCACCAGCAAAAGATGATCCGATAAATTTGATGGAGAACAAATACAACTTGTTCTGTTGGTGTGGATATTAGAGGAAACATTGTTTAAGGGAGTGTGTTGTTTCAAAGCATTGTATTATGCTTTTTGCTTCACTCTCACCTAATCTCCTAGTAAACATCCTGTGCAAAAACATCTCAGAAAGCCATGAAGAAATTATTTTGACTGATATATTATAAACTGAACAGCAAGTTATGATCAGAAAACTGCTTTTCCAAATGAAAAAAACCTAGAAGTTCCCTTACAAGAAAGGTTTCCATAAAATTCCAGTCACTGAGGTATTTTCCCTTCACTAAGCACAGTACCATCTTCTAAGTAGTTTGTAGGTCTAGGACAATGTGGATAAACATTCCCCTGAAACCACAGTCTTATTAGCAATTCCAAATATGTAGTGGAAAGGTTACATTAAAGTACAAGCAGCTGAGAGCATCAGCGTTTTGTACAAAGTGGACTGGCTGAGTTCAGTTCTTAGTATCCCTACACAGACCAAATAAGGCAGCGATATGACACGGATCTTTGTTATTTAAAAAAAAACCTAAAAGGTGATTACTCAGAATGAATAATAGACAAGATTAATCACTGTGTTGGTGATGTAAACTACTTTCACTTTCGGTATTAAACTCCCAAGGAAATTACTGTATAACATCATAAATAGATATATAGAAATGATTCAGAGTCCACACAGAACAGTACAGACATAAAAGGCCAGCAGGTTTAGGGCCTGCAGTGTGTGTGGCCTGGCCACAGGATGTCAGCCAGGATGACAGGAATCGCAAAGCTGCAAAGAGCTCTAAAGGAACAGTTAAAATGTATTGCTTTGTTTGCTACAGAGCAGAAGTTCTTCTAGCAGTAAAACCTTAGGATTTCTGCTAAAGTTCCCGTCTCAAGTATAAAATAGGGCAACACCAAAGTAATTAGTATTTGACTGAATTATAGTTTCCTAGTTGTAGCTGACAATTATTTTTCTAGTTATGTTTAGCTTACTACAGTGTGCAAAGGTACTTTTTTTGTAATTCAGTTCCTTAGTGGAACTTCTTGGCAGAAGTGTTATTAAAGGTCACCCCAGAATGTCATGCTTCAGATCAAAATAAAACTATGTAGGTATGTTAAACTTTCAGCCCATTCAGAGTTCAGTCACAGGACAACAGAATATTTTGGCACACGATTAAAAAGTCAAAGCTCTATTCCAAGGCCAGATCAAGAAAATGAGGTCAATCAGAGATCAAACTGGCCTCCTTGGAAAACAAGGTTGTGCCAAGAACAAGCTGTCAATTTGGGATTAGCAAACTTTCATTCTGCACAGAATTTCATTTGCAGTTGTCCCTCAGTGTAGTACAACAAAGTAGCACAGATGGTGCAGTCTTTGTGATCTTCTGTGTTTCTCATTTTCAACACTTGTAAATTCATTTCCCACAATATTCATCTTACTTTAAGTTCAGTTATACCCTGTAAAATGCAAAGGACTGAGTGGAAATGACATTCCCTGCTAGTAAAGTAGAAGTCAGCTGATGGCGTAGTAGGCTCCTGGACCCATAAAAGAAAAATAAAAACCACTGCAGAACAGTTTTTAGAAGCTCTGAAACATTCAGATCTTACTTCTTGGGCAGGGGGAGTATTGAAATGGCAGGATATAAAGACACCTGTCCTGTCCCTATATAAATGTAATGGAAGTTTAGTTCATATGGATGCACTAAAGAAAATACACATGATGACAGTGCATTCCAGCAAAAATGAAGATGGAAGCTTCAGGTTCCTTTTATACTCTTATCTATCCTTTTTTCTCATTGCTTTCTTGCATTAGATGGAAGGGCTTTTTACCAACATTGCTTCATGATTTGAACAGCCAGCTCTTTTTTGGCTTTAAAAATGAGACTTGCCAAGCCGTTATCAACACCTTCCTTTTAGCTATTGTCACATACCAAATTTTCATAGCTCAGTTGATTATATTTCATTTTCATTAAAGCAAATGGTAAATGACGCATTGATCCTACCTTCTGTTGCAGTTTCAAAGTATCTTCTTCTCCTGTTCCCAAAAATAGGAATTCAATCTCCTATACATTTAAAAAGCAACAGGATTTCCGTATTTTTTTAGAGTAGATGAGTAGAACAAACAAAAGCTTTAAAAATTGTGCAAAGAAAACTGGGCTGTCTATTTACTTACAGGTTTGACATTGCATTAACTGTCATAAACAGAAAAGCAGCTCTGCAACCACTCCCTGAGTAATTCATCACAAGCAGTCTGAAACACTTGCTAATGAGGCCATCAAATTCCACAACTTGTTCTCTAAATCTTTTTAAATGTAAATACAGGCTTCGGATGTATAACTTACTATAACTCAAACTGTTTTGAAAATTTTATATCTTGGTCATTCAGGTGATAGTTTTAGGTGATAGTGGAGTAACTCCAATACAAAATGCTAGGGTGAGCACTATTATCTAATAATAGTATTAAACACTAAGTATTCACTACTCTGTTGCAAAATGATAATGTAAAATAGAGTTGTGATTAGAAGCTGCAACTCAAAAAATAATAAAAGAGTATAAGAGGGTTTTTAGTAAATAAAATCTACATTCTATAAACTGTCCTTGAACAGATCAATGAGAAAACATAAGTTTGTCTCCACTGCTTTCCCCATTCTAATAGGATATTGGTAAATAGGAATCTGAACTCTGCAACCTACAACCCCAGGACTTCTCTGGACTCATACAGCTGTATTTCACAGGAAAAGTCTGAAGAGTAGCCAGTCACTTACAGGAATATCAGATCACTGCAGGTCTGTGTCTTAGAAACTGTTGGATGAATTCAGACAAGTTTCTGATTTGTCCTCATCCTCCATTTTTTGGGGTGCTGCTTATAGACAACCTTGCTTCCCATTCCCCTTGTCAATTAAAAAGTATCTAGAGTACAAATGTTAGTTGTTTTATAGTCAGCAATTTAAATTGCCCAGCTGCCTCTGCCACTTCTCACTTAGTGGTGTTTGTAAACAAAAAGCAAGAAGCAAAAAATGCACCTCTAATCAGATCTCAGCTCTCGTCCTGATAGGTACTGCATGCATGTTCATATACCCATATACTTCCTAGTATTAAAAAAGAAGTAGAACTGTCCAAAAGCCATCACCATTGGTCATTTGTGAAATTAGAGATTTATTTTTTTCTTTATTGGTTATCTTTTTTAACAGCAGAATAAAGATGGAAAACTCATTAATGCAGTCATTTTAGTATTGATTTTAATCATAATACTATTTAGTCTTTAATTTCTGTTTTGTTTGATATAAAGAGAGAAGCCTTGAAACAAAACCTTATATTTAAGAACTGGCATTGAGGGAAGGTTGTCTCTGCTATGGATCCAGACTTTAGAGTGGACACTGCTCTGAAGGTTTTCGTGACCCACAGTAACAATGGAGTTAATAATGTCACTTGCTCACCCTGGGAAGTGTTACAAGGATCCTTATATATATATATATATCCTCTGTTCTGCTTGATGCTGGGGAGGCCTTAACTGAAATATTGTATTCATTATAGGGTACCACTCTTCAGAAAGTTGTAATAAATCAGGAGAAACCAGAAAAGAGCAACAAGAGCCAGAGGGTTAGGAATGAGGGCTGGTTATTCTAAAAAAAAAAACAACAAGGAGGAGGGAAATTGACATTTTCCTAATCCACATTTGACATTTCCTAATCCTACTTGACATTTGCCACATCCACAGAGGGCCAGAAAAGTGTGCCTCTAACCTTTTAAAGATTAAAACATACACTTAAATCTCACAAGCTTTGAACAATCTCAGTGAAGTCAGCAGAACTAAGGTTAATATACAACAGTCAACACACCTGAGTCTTTGTAGGCTGTAATTTTAATCAGTAAATCCCTTTGAACAGAGGCCCTAATAGAGTTGTAACTCTATTGTGACTGTTGTTAAGGAGGTTGGAGCTGCCAGTTGTTATGGCAGCACAAACAATAAGGATATTTACTATGGTGATAAAGTATGTATCTCAAGATATTTGTGTACAGAAATTAAATATAGCTAGATGTGACAAAACAAAAATACATACTTGGGATCTTGAGAAACAATTGAAAGCAATTAAGTTACCATGTTCTAATGAGTTTCCATTCATCACCTGAGCCACAGCATGTGTGCTTGCAGCAGCCCCTGTCATGCACACATACACCCCTCACTGCAGACATGTGTGAGCTTGACACAGCCGTAGCTCATAGATTTCAGTTTCCAGTTACGGTGAGCAAGGAGCATGCAACCAGTCACTTAACTCAGCTGACAGATGTTACCTTGTTATGCCATGCTAACTCAGTCATGGGCAATCATTTGATCATATCCTCAGATATTCTATGCATGTTTTTTTGTATCTCCCATCACTATTGATTATTTTTATCTTCTTCAAGCTTCACACAAAGCTGAGAGAAAAACACAAAATCAAATTATATGGCTAAACAAGTAACTGTACAGCTTCACTGTGCATTTACTATATATCAGCTGCTATTCTCACCAAAAGCACAAGCTGCCTGAGCTGTATTTTCCATTGAATAATACATGCAGAGGGAGAGCTGCCTGCACATACTGGTCTGCTGCTGCTTACTTATCCAATGGAAACTGTTCATGTGCCTTAAGTTAGTCTGCCAAGGTCAGTTCAGTAAAAAAATTTTCAGTGCTTGTGTTTAGGGCTGGACTGTAGATATCCATAACAAGGTACATATTTTAAAAGAATATATATAAAATTTACAAATTTAAGAGTTATATCTGTTCTGTTTGTTTTCTTCCCCCAGATTTGTAAGAGCAAAGCGAAGGAATCCCAGCAGTATTACCACAGCCTGTCTATCCGGCAGAGTCTGGCTATCAACTTTAACATCCAACAGGACTGTGGCCATTTCCTTGCTGAAGTGCCAGTTCGTCTCCTTCCATGGGAGCATGCTGATGCACCAGAAGTAGAAGAGCGGGAAGAAGAGGAGAAAGAGCCTGAGCAAAAGAGCAGAGACAGTCCTCCCAATACAGAGACTTTACAGAAAAACAGCTCAAGCAACCAGGGGACCATCAGCAAGCCATGTAGCCGTGTTGTGGTTATCACACGGGAGGTCCCATACTTAACAGTGGCTGACTTTGTGCGAGAATCTGCAACACGCCATGCAAAGAGCCCAGATTTGTATGAGAGGCAGGTCTGTCTACTCCTTTTACAGCTGTGTTTGGGCCTGGAGCACCTGAAACCCTACCATATCACACACTGTGATCTGCGGTTAGAGAACCTGCTGCTGGTTCATTCCAGACCAGGAGGCAGTCCGCTAAGCTCTGAGTATATGGAGCCTAGTCCCAACACTGCTTGTCCTGCCAGGTTAATAGTGAGCAATTTCTCCCAGGCCAAGCAGAAGAGTCATATGGTGGACCCTGAAGTCCTACGGGATCAGTCCCGCCTGGCTCCAGAAATCATCACTGCAACACAGTACAAAAAGTGTGATGAGTTCCAGACTGGCATCCTTATCTATGAAATGCTGCACTTACCCAATCCATTTGATGAAAATCCAGAGCTGAAGGAGAAGGAGTATACTCGTGCTGATCTCCCCAAGATCCCTTGCCGTTCCCTCTACTCTCAAGGGCTTCAACAACTTGCCAGCTGCCTGCTGAATCCCAACCCTTCAGAGAGGATTCTGATATCAGATGCCAAGGGAATCCTGCAGTGTTTGCTTTGGGGTCCACGTGAGGACTTTTTCCATGCCCTAAGTACATCTTCCAACCCTGCCCGGAGAGATGCTGTACTTCAGAACTGGCTGGATATCAAAAGGACACTGCTGATGATCAAGTTTGCAGAGAAGTCCTTGGACAGGGACTGTGGAGTTATTCTGGAAGACTGGCTTTGTTGTCAATATCTGGCTTTTGCCACTATAGACTCACTGCATCGCATCGTGAGAATCATGCAGCAGCACTAGTTTGTAGAGCCTGTTGCTTTTCATGAAGTGCCCCCAACCTCCACCCCAGCCCTCACTCCAGCCTGCCCTAGGGCTCATGCTTTGTACAAGTGTTAAAAACTACCTAGACAGCAAAGCCAGCAACTCTGAGCAAATAGGTTCTAAGTGGAGAAATTGCATCCTGTAGCCAGAATGACAGAAACTGTACTTTTTTTGCCAGGCCTATTAGGGATTGGTTACATATACATGACATGTACATATACATACATTTGTATCAGACAGTATGTAACTTGATTCATTTCTGGCTGAAAAGGCAAACTTTGATACCACTATTTCTACCACCACAGTAAACAAATTGCCCTCCTCTTCTGGGTAGTTTCTGTCATTTCCATATGTAGCATTGGTTAGTGAATAACGGTGACTTTAAGCAGAGACAGATTAGTAGTAAATGTGAGATGAATGATCCAGCATACCTCAAAACACCCCTTTGCTTCCATTCCACTTATCAGCTTAGTCAGTCCCCTACAAGTGGGCTGGACTCCTTTTTCCTTTGGTCTTAATCAAACAGATTCTAACACATTTTATTTTTCTTACACTTTACACCTTCTGTTTTTAATTCCCAGATGTGGTTATCTAGCTGACTGTGGCGAGTGTCAGTGGGAAGCAAGCATCTCTGTTCCATCCTCTTCCCTCCTTCTCTATCTCTGATTACCTATATCTTTTCTAACCACGGATCTGTGATTTCAACAATGCTGTCTTAATCAGACCATTACCCTTAGCTTAAGACCTCTGCATTAAAAAGCAGAATACACACTCTTTGTCTATCCCATTTTCTACATGACATTCGTCAGTCCAGATTGTTGATGTACTGTAGCTATAACCACATTTATGCAAGAATGATACAGCCCATGGTGGGCAATTCAAATTCCCCTTCCATCGCAAAAGTCACTAAAGCCTGACTTGAAATGGATAGGACATACATAACCTTCTCTGACAACCACTGCTATGAATCAGGGATGAAAATAACAGCTGCCTCTTTCCTTTTATTTTGGTTTGCTCTTGTCAGTTGTGCCATACTGCAAAGTGGGACTGAAATTGGCTCTGCTGGTATGTTGGCAGGAGATAGAAATGTTTAGAGCTTGTCTGTCTCTGTGTAGCTAGCAGGCCACATGGAGACACTTTTACTGCAGACAGTTCTCTGAAGGGTAAAAACAAGGGAGTAAAAACACTGTTGTTTAATTATTGAGGGAGCTGTTAAGTTTGGCAGCCACAGCTAACAGTATCGTGACCCATTTTTCCCACAGTGATGTTTGGCTGCCTATCTCTTGTCTGTTGTAACTAGTGTTTTCTAATGTTGGTATAGACAACACCCTAAAAAAGGAATGTTGTCAGAATAGCTCAAAGAGCATTGCAGACAGAGTTTTGGACTACAGCAGGAATCAGTGAGGATCAAAGAGACAGAATTTTTAAAAACTTAACCTGAAGGAGCTTTTCACTTTTAGAGGCCACTGCTGACTTCCTCCCCTGACCTAACAGCCATTAGGTTCCTATGGAACCTCTGCGGTTGTACAGACAGTACCTTTGCTCAGTATTGCTAGGCTCTGAACTGTTTCCTGAATCACTCTGAAGAACTTATTTGGATGCAGGGGAAAAAGTGATACCAAATTTTCTGACCCAGGTGGTGGAAAGCAGAAAGCCCTAGTTATGAGCCTGTGCTTCTCTCCTATGGATCTATGTGCAATTCTTGTATGTATTTTTTAAAGCTGTACATTACAGTGTTCACTTTACACACCAGCCTTTACCTGATGCTAGATCTGCAGCCCCTTCCTTTACTTTCCTGGCACATAAATGCAGATATCCATGTGTTCTTTTTATGGATTGATGTTTCATTTTAATTGTTAAAACTGTGAGGAATCAGTTCACTTCAGCCTTGAAACAAATAGCCACTTTATACAGCATATGCATGCTTGGACCAGATGCCTGGAAACGAAACAAACAGTCCTGCAGGCTTAAAGTCGGCAAAACTAGCTCTGGATCTACACTGTACATTGGGAGGGGTTGAAATGTCTGTATTATTGTTCTCTGGCATCTGTCAGAGCTAAGCTGAATAGTTTTGGAAGCCTACATCGATTGTGCTGTAGTATATAGAGTGTCTTTGTGACCTTTCTAAAGATTTTTTTGAAACTTCTGATTCTTTTGTTTGATTCACCTGTATCAGTGAAGGATCAGGCATGGATAAGGATAATGTACTTTAATGTATTTTTTTCTTTCTCTTTTTGTCAAAAAGGTTAGGATGGCAGCATTGATTGAGAAAAAGAGGACAGTGCATTAAAAGCCCAAGTGCAATGAATGTAGTTGAGGTACTTCCACTACATCAGGAAAGAAAGTTTCTACACTACTGCTGAGCAGCTCACAGAACCTCGACAAAGAATCACATGCATTCAATGCAGCCCTGCTCTATCTGGACACAGGAGGGCAATGCTCTCATAGCTTACACACACTGAGCATGACCCGTCACTCGCCTGCTGTCTGGTAGCTATTATTCACAATGTGTGAGCTACATATGAGTAGGGCTTCCTTTTTTCTGGGGTCTGGTCTTGTGTTTGTTCCATACTGCGTGTGCACACATAACTTCTCACCTGACTCACATAGGCCATATGAGCAATTCTTGGATCACTTGCTGTTACAGTGGGCTCATTCCTTGAAGCTGGTGGGTGTTTCCGTGTTTACGGACACACATTCTCGGGTGTCACTTTCATGCCAACTCGCACATGCAAAGTTGAATTTTGAATGTTTTACAACCATATGTATTTAATGCAGCTGCTCTGAAGCCTTTGTATCTCTAGCTGTCTAATTTCAGTTTGTATCTTGTGATGAACCAATACTCATTTTAGCTCTGCAGTATAATCAAGCATGGATAGATGTTCACTACCAATCTTCTTGTGCAGCACTGGGTAAACTTTAGCAATTTGTAATGTTGTGTAGTGGTATTTTTTTCTTTAAAAAAAGAATGAATGGTCAAAATAGTTGAACACAATCTGGCCTGAGCTATTCCTTGGGAACCTCGAGGCTGACTTTGCAGTTATGCCCATAACTGATGATTGTAATGTGTTTGTGGTGGTTCTCCATCCTGGCAACAGATTGTGCCACATAAATATCCAAGAATGTATGCATTAAACTGATTGTAAACAAATCCTAAAGATGCTACAGCATAATTGCTAAGCAAAAGGAAAAAAACCCGCTCTGTTTGTAACTGGGATCCTGTGTATGACAGGAACAAAGCCCCTGACTGTGCATGTTCTAATTTACTTGAATGTGTGCACAGATCTTGAATTTTTTTAGCAATGTCGCACTTTCATTTGAGCTCAAGAAATAGGAAGAGCTGCAAATCTAAGATAACAGTATTAACTGTAAATATATATTTTTCTATTAATAAAAGCTGTCATTCAACTATTTTTAACATGAACTCTAAAGATTTTTCCAGTGGAAGCTAATTTCTGGGAAAATCAAATGCTTGTTTGAAGAATTATGATGAGTGATTTCTGATCCTATTAGAGCCATTAAAAACCTCTCTAATGTTTCAGAGAGAGCACAGCGATTGGATTCACAATGTTTAGTGCCTTGTCAAAAAACTTAAATGTAGCTTGACAGTTGGTGGAAATCTTATTCTTTTCCTAACAGCTCTAGATATAATGCTGCCCACAATAAGATGCAGAAGACTTCACAAAATTAAATGCTGTACTTTCAGTGGTACTGAGTTGATCTATTCAACAAGATTTGGTTTGGGAGTTTATGTGAATGAGTTCCTTGTTGTTTGTAGTACAGCATAAACCTGAAGTAACACAATTGTGGGCTTTCAAATTTGGGGTCTACAAAGGGAAAATAACAGTGGATAACAAGTCAATTGGTCCAGAGTGACCATAGCATCAAAAGGCGGCTATTGCTTTGACAATCTATTGCAGACGCTCAGCTTCTAGGAGCTGAGGAATCTGACTAGTCTGGAAGAAGCAGTGAAGGTAAGATGTGCTGCTTCTGCTGTATGTAGGTGGTGGATGTGCTGCACACACCATACTCCAGTGTGAAATGCAAACTTTGGTTAAAACAGGAGTTTTAAAACACTGTTCCTGTGATGTTATGAAAAATGGTTTTATTTTCTGTTTCTTAAATGGGAATTACTTATTGACTAATTATCTTTCAAACCTCAGATCTGATCCAGATGAATATAAACAGAATATATTACTTTAAAACTTGCCAACAAATTTTCAGGAATGAAGGAATCCAGAGTTTTATTCTGGAGCCTCTGCAATGTCCAAATATAGAAGCCTGGTCTCACTTCAGTATTCAGACATGATGAAATCAGTAACTCAAGCTAAGATATGATGTGGCCTACAGACAAGAATGCATGTAGCATTTACAGAAATGTTCCAGCTTAAATCTTTTATGCTCCACACATCCTGGCAGCACCTACAAGGTATGAATGGATCATCTTGACATTTTAACACAGGGGAATTCCCACATATCAGAGAGAAAAAAAATGTTATTTAAATCAACCACGTGTGCTAGGGTTCAGTGACTTGGAGAATTTATTCAGCAGCTTCACAGTGTAGGGCCTTAACTTTAGCATGTAAAAATAGTACTTGCTGCTGAAATAAAATGTATCTGTTTTTCAATTCTTGTGCTGACATGCCCCACCTAATTTTTTTTTGTTTGTAATAGCAATTAAATTCATATGTAAATATAAATTAAATAGTCCTTGTTTTATTTGAATCAATTGCTACTTCTCTGAGAGATAAAATGGAAAGTGAATCAGACCTTTTAATGCACCTTCCTTTTCCCCGTTCCCTAAGCAGGAATGAAGCTGTTTCTCTATAGAAACAGTACACAACCACTACTCTGTGCATGACTAGGCCATCTATTTCACTCGGATTTCACAGAGGTAGCGTTGGTTCTACTGAAACCCCTGTAAAACCTACAGCACAGTCAGAGCCCTTCAGTCCACACAGAACAAAATGTGATGATGACTTAGTTATACGGTAAAATAACGTCAAAGATTTGCAGAAGAGATATGCTCTATAAAAGTATGCCTGTGGAAATGTTCTATAAACAACCATCTGGATTCCAAACACTTTAAGGGAGAAATACACCACAAAAATTAAACTTTTCAAAATAAATACTAGGGAGAAATTTCTTTAGGGCACCCTCAGCTCCAAAAGAAGGAGCAGATCTTTCCCACTGCTATGTTGCAGAGAATGGTTCATAGACATTTGTAAGGATTTTATTCACCTGGATGCAGTATTAGAAGGATGATGATTTTGAACAGACGTAGAATGTAATTTAAATACTATCCTGTAAGTCTCCTTGCATTGGTGCTCCACTCAGCATTTAGTTGAAAAACACAGAATGCTTTCAGATCAAGCAGAGTGGCCTTTGAGAAATTAAAAATACTCAACTTACCTGTACGTAAGGATTTTGCCACTCTACAGAATATGAGAATTGGGTTTGTACTTCAGACTATAAAGATTTATTTTTTTTTTCATAAATCCGGGGGGAAGATTTCAGGGATTTAGAAGAGGTTGGAACCTTTTATATGGAGGAAATATTTGTTCAGATATATATACATATATACATATATATATAGGAGTGTGTGTGGGCATGTTTTAATATATATATATATGTATGTATATGAATTTTTGTATCCCAAAAGTATTCTTTGCCCCTTTTTGCTTGGAAATATATATATTATATATATTTAAGACTGTGTAAATTTGAATGTTGTCATTTCATAAATAACAGCTCTTCCAAAAGACTCAAAAAAACTTATGTTTCTTTGTCCTTAAGCTTGTTGGTATTAGAAGGTTTTGCAGTTGAAATCCTTGGGTTTTTTTCTTTTAAAACTTAATTATGCTGAGCATTTAATATGTTCTTGTTTTTAATAAAAGGGGGAAATGTATTTTTAAATTAGGGATTCCAAAATCAATGAATTTTTATAAATGGGATTTCTTTAAATCCCTTGAATAAGGGATTTTTAATTTTTTTTTCCAATTTCAGCTTCATTCTTGTTTGTAATTTGTGTTTGGAATTCCTGGTTGCATTGCTTTATCTATTGCTTTATATTGATATTTACATGTTTTTATATTAATAATTATATAAACTTCAAGCCTTTGTGATCAGGGGCAGTTACACTCTGGTTTGATGTGGTACTTTGCTGTGTACTCTGTGGCATTCATGTTACTGTGTAAATAAACTAGTTTTATTACACTTAAAATCAAAGCTGCAGTTGTCTCATTTTTCTCTCTTCCTTGGCAGTAACGAAAATGCACATTTCTGAGGAAAATACACGTGGCAAGTCCAGTAAAAGATTTTGCTACAAGAATAGCTGGCTGGTTTGCAGCAGAAACTTAGTGTGAAAGCATGGCAGTTACAAACTTCAGTTGGTGAGACTGATGCTCAGCACCTCAAGCCATGGTACTTCCAGACATTCCACCATGGTGGCCAGGCATCCCAGTTGCAGGAATTGCCAGTGCTTGGGACACTGCACCACCTGCCACCTCTGATGTTTCCCCCAGAGGTCTCACCATGGCTGGCACTATTTTGGCTCCATCTGGACAAGTGGCAGTGGCAGCCCAAAAATAAGCCAGCCACCAGCAGCTGCTGTTGATTGAACCACTGTCTTGTAAGGCCTTCTTGGAGAGAGGTGACTTGACACGTTAATGAAAATGGAGACAGCCGTGTGTCCACGCTGGGGCAACCGTTTTCACTAAATGAACTGAGCCAAAGTTAGCTATTTCCCTAGCACGGACCTGCTGTGAAATAGCATAAGTGACCTGCTGTGAAAGAATAAAAGGACTTCTATTTTTATAGAAGTCAAATTTTTATACACTGTGACAAAGCAGGATGCCTTCAAGGCAGTTGTCTGCAGTGGAATTCATTTTGTGTCTGATCCGTTACCTTGAAGCATATGGCCTGATGGAGGTCTGGGAAAAAAAGATGGAATAATATGCATCTTCCGTGATCATACAGACATACTTCAGTAGCACTGAGATCAAACAGCTCAATTTTGTACCCAGATTTGATAGGCAGCAATGGTGGCTGCAGATGCTGATTTATTAGCATAGAACAGATGACACCGTATACATTGGAATAATGCTGTGCTTCTGCACAACAATCACACTGCTCATAAATACTCTTTAAAAAAAAAAAAACAAAAACAACAAAAACAAAAAGCACCCTGAGGGCTCTATTCTTCCTACAGTTCAAGTGGCTTTGCACAGGTATATTATCAATTTCAATGTGATCCAAATTTAGACTAATTTAGAGTGTAACTACTACATATCTTTTATATTTATTCCTTAGACACTATTTCAAAGGTTTTCCAAAACAGTTTAAGCTATTGTCATCATCCTTTATAAAAATACAAAACTTACTGACTTCAGAGGTATCTGTAAATGTGCAGCATTTTAACAGCCTGACAGATATTTTGCCTTTGCCAGAGTAATCCCTGTTTGCTTCAGCAAAGTCCCATGGACTTAGGTAAACAGTGTTAGATTATGCTATCACCACTGTGGAGGGAAAAGATACTCAAAAATGGACTGAAACCTTGTCAAGACATTATAATTATACTAGTTTAACTAAAAACTGTTTGAAATTAATTTAGTTATGTCAGTGCAAACTCTCTTGTGGGTGTCCTTAAGCAGGCACAGTCTGGAACTCATTTCAGCTTGTGCCAGACATGAATGCAAGGGAAGCCAACAGATGCTAGATCAGGTTTTTCACCAACTCAGAAATTCACCTTATGGTAGACAGGCCCTAATGATCTATGTTCCTCTATATGGTAAACCTTTATTGTCTAGAAAAATCTTGGTGTATTACTTGAGCTCTGCAGGCTGCTTCTTTTGCCTAAATTAGTGAGCTTCTATGCTGCCACATATGAATCACACCATCCTCCTTACCCTACAGCGGCTTTAACCAGAATCAGCTAGCTCACAATGCAAACTGTTCAAGTTAAACTTTTGCCAGAGTCTACCCTGCAGGAAAAGCTAAGATTCATATCTGTGGAGAAAGATATGCATTAAAACACTATGGTTTTATCTACTGCGCTTCATTTGGAAATCTCAGAAGGCAACACTAGAGCCTGGTGCTTAGCCCATGCACTTGGAAGATGGAGACAGGCTTCTTACTCTTCATTCAACCTTTTCAATTAAGCACAAAAGTCATTCTCTGACAAACGCACTGGGGAAGCCACTGCGAGGGTGGAGTCTCCATCTGGAGGCTCTGAAGCAGGTTTGCTTGGATGAAATCAGAGAACTCAAACTGACGGCTATGGAATGTGCATTTGCTATTAGTATGTCCTGCTCTCACCCCCTTGTTTTGCTGTCATTAAGGTAATATTTTGTCACATTGCAGCTGGTAGAGTCAGGATGTGCACAGAAACAGACACTGGAAGTAACTGAGAGTTCTTTAAGGTAAAGCCACAAAACTCTCAATTATGTCTTATACTCCAAAAGGCGAAGGAATGGGAACGGGGAGGCTTACTGCAAATGTATTTACCAATGACAGCTCTTTTTGGTTGCACAAACATAGAAGAAGCTGCTTTCTCAAGCTGTTGTGTGGTGTTTTACAGGTGCTGGGATGTGCCATGTCGCTAGTATCACCCAAAGCACCTGGCTTGGCACCCTGGGGTAGGGGAGAGCCCATACTCCCCTGCGCAGCACCATTTAATGGTCCAGATTAACTGCAGTGAACAGCAGAAGATTAACCTTAAAAAACATGAAATCCCTACAGTTTTATCTGTAAGAAGCAAGCTATTAACTTCACACCTCTCCAAAATGCAAAAGGACATAAATGTTCTTCTAAAGGAAATGGAGAATTAAACCAAGATAATAAAATTACCCTGATTCCTACATGGGCACTAAATTAAAATTGAGTTACTGTTGGAAATGGGCCGGTAGTCTGCCCATGTACAGCCTCTACCTCAACCACCAAAAGAAAAGGAATAACCTGTAATTACAAGCCAGTCATGCAGCTTCTCTTGTCCAGGGGAGAAAGTCTCCTTGCAATTTTTTTTCTGGTTTTATTACCTGAAAAAAAGGTTTATGCTCCACTATATTAATGTTTCATCTTATGTATTCGTACTGCAGTTATTGCTAAACTTGCAATCGCAAGACACAAGGGTGTACTTCAGCTTCAAACAACAAGGAGCAACACAATGTCTGATGATGTTGTGGGCCACCATATGACGAATTTTTAAATGGCATTAGTTATAAATGTTCTAATACATTTAATGCTTCACAAAACCCAGACCCAGAGCTTCGCCATGGCTCTCATGAGTGAAGCACTCAAATAATTTCTCTTTGACATAAAGCATCACCACCTTGAAGGCTTCAAAATCTCCTTCCCTAGAAACATCAGCACACAGTCCTTCATTGCTGTAAGATCTTTTTCAGTTTTATGTTTTTGAGGTGATATGGATCTAACTGAAGAACTAGGAGTAAGGGTGTAAGTATTCTGTAGAAATATCAGAAAGTATCTCACCTCCAGTCCATCAGCACCCTATTCACTTGTCCTGTACAGAAATCTCCATGCCTAGAGCCTTGACTTTTGAAAATTCTAGATGTTCACATTAGACTACTTAGTTTATTCTTTTTTTATTAAGAATCAGTCTGTGTTTATCCAACTCAAAATTTCCTCTGCTGTTTTTTTCTGCTTTTTCAAATAATTCAAATCCATCTGGAGTCTTTTGCAACCGTCTGCAATTTAAGCTAATCTTGAACAGATTTCACTTTGCGATTAATCACTTTTTCCTGAAAAATCAGCAATTGGAAACATTGAACTAAGACCAGTTCTTGGACCCAGTTGTCTGTCTTATCATAGATTCATAGAATGGTTAGAGTTGGAAGGGACCTTTTCTGGGCTGCCAGTGCGTGCTGCTGGCTCATGTTGAGCTTCTCATCCATGAGCACTCCCAAGTCCTTCTCCTCAGGGCTGCTCTCCAGCCATTCTCTGCCCAACCTGTATTTGTGCCTGGGATTGCCACGTCCCAGGTGCAGGACCTTGCACTTGGCTTGGTTGAACTTCATGCCATTTGCACTAGCCTATCTCTCAAGCCTGTCCAGGTCCCTCTGGATGTACCTCCAGGTCCCTCCCTTCCCTCCAGTGTGTTGACCACGCCACTGAGCTTGGTGTCATCAGCAAACTTGCTGGGGGTACATTCTATCCCACTGTCCATGTCTCTGACAAAGATGTTAAATATTATTGGTCCCAGTACTGAGCCTTGAGGGACACCACTCATCCCCAGCTGCAATTTGGACATTGAGCCATTGACCACAACCCTTTGAGTGCAGCCATCCAGTCAGTTCCTTATCCACTGAGTGGTCCATCCATCGAATCCATGACTTTCCAATTTGGAGACTAGGATGTCATGTGGGACAGTGTCAAATGCTTTGCTTAAGTCCAGGTAGATGACATCCCTTGCTCTGCCTTTGTCCACCAATTCTGTGGCAGTATCATAGAAGGCCATCAAATTTGTCAGGCAGGGTTTGCCCTTGGTGAAGCCATGTTGGCTGCCTCCAATCACCTCCCAATGTGCCTTAACAGAGATTCCAGAAGGATCCACTCCATGATCTTGCCAGGCACAGAGGTGAGACTGACTGGCCCTGGGTCATCTTTTTTCCCTTTTTTGAATATCGGGGTTATGTTCCCCTTTTTCCAGTTGGCAGGAATTTCACCAGATTGCCACTGTCTCTCAAATATAATGGAAAGCAGCTTAGCAGCTTTGTCCACCAGCTTCTTCAGGATACGTGGATGTATTTAATCAGGGCACATGGACTTGTGCACCTTCAGGTTCTTCTGGTGGTCTCAAGCCTGATCTTCAACTGTGGGCAGTTCTCCATTCTCAGAGCCCCTGGTTTTGCCTTCCATGACTTGGGCAATGCAGTTAGAGCCCTTTCCAGTGAAGACTGAAGCAAAAAGTAATTCAGTACCTTAGTCTTGCCCATATCCTGGGTGACCAGGTCTCCCGTTTCCTTCCAGAGAGGGCCCACAACCTCCCTAGCCTTGCCTTTTTCCCTGACATATTTACAGAAGTTTTTCTCATTGTCTTCTCTAAAACATTTTTATTTGTTGGAGAATTTTGCTCTCTATCCACAATTAAAAGGGGTTTACTTTTTTCCACTCACCAAAAGTAAAATAAAAATACAACATGACTTCTCTGCTCTTCCTAAAGCACTTTAAAGCCTCCTTGTAAAATCATATATCACAGATTCAGGAACTGATGCATAGTGTGGCAAAGGAATGTGTTCAAGGACACATTAAGCCGTTTGGAAGGGAAAAGTATGCAAGACTCAGGGGCCCATTCAATTAAACCTAAATTCAATTAAATCTCCTACAGTATTTCTGCTTACATGCTATTCACCACTGACTCATAACTGTTCAGTATGACTTGGGAGTCTTCACCAACTAAATCTATCACAGAATTATTTTTATAGAATTTAATAATAGTTGCTTGGACAAGAAAGTAACAAGATACAGCCTCTAAAAAGAAAGGAATTCAAAGCTATACCACTGGATTAGCAGATCAAGATACTCTGACATTCATTTCAGCTCCAATATACATCTAGATTGAGACCACTGTCCACTTCACTATCCACTTCTGCCTCATGGTTCAGTGTCAACACCTCTATCTTGTAGGAAACAACTCTGCCCGGGAGCACCTATCCACTTGGATCAGCTCTCTTCCTGGGCATTGCTGAGCAGCCTCTCTTTCAAGGAGGTCACTAGAAATGAGCCTCATTGACATGAACAGGAGTCCAGTGGTCAACTAACTTGGCACATCATCAGAAATGTCTGTATCAGCCTGTGGGTTTCTTAAGTCCCAAATTTGCTACATTATTATGCTGATGACTTCAAGCAGTCTATATTGCAAGCTTCAAAGGACCTTGTGTGATTAGCACGTACAGCTCATAATACTCCCCAGAGGAGCTTGGTCCCTTCTGAGATGGTGTACCTTTCATCATCATATCAGTCTAAAATACACTGAATTGAGCTTCAATGAGAATTCTGGGAACTTAGGCAGACAGTAATGGCATAGTGGAACATACCCAGACACTATGTCTGTGTCAGGATACCTTCTCTTTGCTATTGGGTAACTGGCAAAACAGCAAACTGTCAAGGCTCTTTTGCTTTCATCAAAAGGCAGATTCTTTCACTGCTTGGGATCCATCATACTGTGCTGGGTATTGTTCCAATACTGATATACTGGAAAAATGCCATCTGCTGAGCAACAGACCACAGGCTCCATTGAGCCTGATCACTCAGGAACCAGGAGCAGTCACAGGGGATGCAGGTGGAAAATAACCAGTCCAAGTCTCCTCTAGAGCTACTGGCTGTCCAGAAGGGCTGTCATTTCAGCAGTATTGTAAATTTCCCAAGAAAAGATAGTGGACAATAAATTACCTACTTGGGATGCATTCCCAAGATTATATTTGTAAGAAAACAAGAGACACAGCACAGTACCCTCAAAGTCCCTGTCAGCCTCTGTCAAACATTGCCAGGTCTGGCAGCCCTACAACTGGCAGCTCTCAGACTCCAAAGAACTGGGGACCTTGTAATGTAAGTCAGCCAGGCATGATCGGAGAACGAGCCAGTAAGCCTAACTGGTGACTTCCCCACTAACCATATATGATCTGGATTTAGCTGCATACCAGAGTTTTCTTGTCAGCTGTGACTCCTGCCCTGGCCCAGGACTCTACCAGGTATATGTTCTTCCCAGACAACACACTGGACAATGAGGAGACTGGTTTTCCCGTTAAAAGGCAGCCAGATATGTCTACCTACAATCAGAAAGAGAATGCTGTAAATGATACAGCCCAAGTTCAGTGGAGATATGCCACTAAGCATCTAACCTATAAATCCCATAGTAAGTTTAAATAAGTCTAAGAGGAAATTATGTTAAATTTACCATAGACCTCATTCTTTTTGGAATTCTGCCAACACTCTCCTTGGTTGCCTGAGCCTGTCACCCATGGCTGACACCACTGGCTGTGTGTCTTAAGAGGCTTGTACCAAAACCAGTCACTGGCAAAAATAACTTCACTAATATTTTCATTAATATTGTGTGTCTGTAAGGCACTCTTCTTTTCTCTTTTCCCTCTTTCTATTTTTTCTCCTTTGATTCTTTTCCAAATTTTCCTTATTAGTTATAACTAAATGCCAACTCACTGTGTATCTGGTAATCAGATTATCTGCTAATACCTGCCTAAAGCACTCAACATTGATTAAAAGAAAGGGTGGCCATTATTTTATTTTTAATACTAATTATTTAGGTCCTGAGGCTCAGGTTGAATTAAAGGAGTGATCAAATTAATGAGGAATTGAATTAAATTAGAAACATCTGATTTCAATATTTCCTACATCTCCAAACTGCCAAGTCAGTGGTGTGCTTATGAATTTATGTTATCCTACAAAAAGGTACAAAGAACAGCTTGTTTTAACTACATCTGGGAAGTGGGCCCTATCATGGTTCTAGTTAAGTAAGTGTTCAAGTCTGTAGCAATTTTGAAAGGAGATACAACATGATAGCAAAAGATTCCATCTGAGTACTAGCCACAGGGTCACTGCTAATTTCTTATTTCACACAAGGTAGGCTAGATTTCTGAAGCACCAGCTGTTCACCCACACCCTCCTACATACACACATGCAGACAAATTTAATAGAGTCATCCGGTTATTAAGATTGCTTTTTAATAATTGTATCTTTCCACACTTCCCAAAATGTCTTAATGAGGGGCACGATGTTAAAACACTTCACTGGTTTCTAATCTGGATGCATTTATTAGCTCTAAATAGCACAGAGAATAAAGACTTCAAGTTGACACCAAGCAATCAGTGGGCTCAGGACATTGTCTGGACTGAACTGAGCTCATTGGTTTTACAAGTGGTCTTTCTAATCCTACTTCTCATCCTACTAATTATCAAGAATCCCATAGCTATTCCTGCCCTAAGTCTGACTGACAGAAGTGACAGCTTGTGTTGCAGTGCGTTTCAGTCATTTTAATGAGATTTTAAACTGCTTTTGACAAATTCTTTAACTGACTTTGATTGATTATCTCCTGATCATAGTTGCTAATTACATAGCTGAGAAGATTGGTTTGTCTTTACTGCCATACTTTCACATAGAAATGTAGAAAATTAATTTTTTTACAACTTCAGTGAACTTCCTTTGTACTTTGATCCATTGAGTGCAGAGAAGAGATTATTCCTTCCAGTGTGCTTAAACGTGAGAGCCTCCTTTACAAAAGCAATAAGCAAATCAAGGGAAAAATCTTGGCATCCTGAAGTTATGACCTAATTCTATCCTTCGCTGCACTTCCTCCTCTCTCCAAAACATCTTAAGTTGAAAATAGCTGCCCTTATACAAAACAGTTCTTCTCTCTGCTCAAACAGATCACTTAAAGAATAAGGGGTATAACTGCACATAACCCTCTGAAAGACAAAACAGCCATAGTGCTTACCCAACCAGTTCATGGCGAAGTTCTGGAATGCTTTACATCTCTGGAAAAGGGCTTCCTTGTGCTATACGCAGCTGTGTTTTACATCAAAGACAAAATTATTTTTCCCTGTTGATTTGAAAAATCAATTGCAATTACAGTCAGGAAAAATGCCCAAGCTCAGTATGCAACTCACTGGACTCTAGACTCAGAGAATCCCCCTGCATATGGCAGATCTCTGGCTTGGCAGGAGTTTGCATGCACAAGGAGGCTCCATGCTGGATTGAGACCTGCATCTTAAAAAGGTGCATTTTTTGTCTATGGAGGTTTGAATGCAAATGACAGCTCCACTGAAGGCCACAGAGCTATCCCAATTTAAAATATCTCAGAGCCTAGTTTACAGCATGTAGATTAAAGATATGAAAGGAGCAGCTGTAACGTATTCTTACATATGTACTCAGTGTGTCAGATGGTAAAACAGCATGGCCATGAGCCTAGGAAGAACTAGACAGTTACATGACTTAACTATAAAACTCAGAAGTTAGAACATTTTAATGAAACGTCTTAATAAGACATTAGAGCATCTCTGGGGAGACCTCAGTACCTGAAGGGGGCCTTACAGTACCTGAAGGGGGCCTACAGGAGAGCTGGAGAGGGACTCTTTATCAGGGAGTGTAGCAATAGGACAAGGGGTGATGGTTTTAAATTGAAAGATGGGAGACTTAGATTAGATACTAGAAAGAAATTCCTTACTGTGAGGGTGGTAAGACATTGGAACAGGTTGCCCAGAGAAGCTGTGGCTGCTCCACCCCTGGAGGTGTTCAAGGCCAGGTTGGAGGGGACTTTGAGCAATCTGGTCTAATGGGAGTTGTCCCTGCCCATGGCAGGGGTGTTAAAACTCAACAATCTTTAAGGTCCAACTCTAACCATTCTACGATTCTAAAAGGCAGCAGAGTCCTGGCAAAGTTATCCTATGGTGGGACCCACGGTTGGATGTACCAAGGTTTAGCAGCGGTCAAGACTGCAACATGTGCCTCAGCAACTATACCACACAGTGAGGTAAGCAAAGGATCTGCAGTCAGCAGGCTGCAAACAGAGAGCTTCCCATGCCCCACATGAATACTGTCTTGTCCCAATGTTCTGGTTGTTCAGATGGGAAAGGGTAAGAAATGCAACCTCACCAGGCTGGCACCATGTTCCTTACAGGGTCAGTAAACTGCATCCATCCTCAACACTAACCTACCATTTCCCATTATGTGTGGGTAAAAGAAGATCCTTATTACCCTCAAGAACAGGACAACAGGATTCCATTCCCTTTGTACCACTCAGGTTGAGAGTATTAGTACTCCAACTCTCAATGAGAGAAAAGAGAATGCAGATTTATAGATCAAATCCAGGAGAGTCAGGACTGTCCTTGTAAGTATATTTCCAAGGGACCATGTTATTACACTTCGGAATTTCCAAATTCAGTCCTTTGTCTCTACTTTCACTGGGTTTTATTGCTGCTTTTTAACCCAAAGCAGTAACAGTAGCATAGCATGCGCTCTCCTTACTACTTGTATGTATGTATAAATGTATAAATAAAATGTATATATATATATAAAATGTAAATAATGTATAAATAAAATGTATAAATATGTATATAAATATACACTATGTCTTTCACTGCAGAGAAGATCCCAAGGGATTAAAGCAACAAAAAATGATGATGAAAATATGAGCTTTCAAATTATTAAATACAGATTTCCTCAATGGTTTATGGAGCTATTGGTGTCTGTATTTACAATGGGGTTTACCTCTTATCAAATTAAATCTCAGTATAAAGTTGTATTTTAACATTCAGCACATTCTCTACACTTCCAAAATATCCTCACAGCCTACTTGCAGGCTTCACAGCCAGGCAAGCTGACATATATGTCAGACAAGCTTGTTTCATCCAAAAGCAAAGGACATTGAACACTGTGGGAGGGAGATTTTATACAATGCAGTATCACTGGCAAAATCAATGATCATCACTGACAAAACCTCTGATCCTCATCTTTCCGTTACTGCTAAAACAGATACCTGTGTCTGCATTCGCAGAACGGGCCATCAGATAAACTGCCAGCACTTTACTATTTCTCACCTACAATACTGAGTGATTTTGTAACCAGCTCAGCCCACTGTGCCAAATTATAACAAACTATTCTCTAGTGAATTAAGAAAGCTGCTACATGGAAAAAAAAAAATTTAAAAAAAATTAAATGAGCCTTAGTAACAGCATTTCATTCCTGCAGTATTTGTGTAATTACTGCTGGAGGAAGAACTTCATACACTACACAGTATCTAGACATAGACACATAATGGTTTTGCTAAGTTCGTGGGCTATTCTGCTGAAACAAAGGAGGTATATTTTCTTCAATAATAAAGAAACTCATGTAAGTGATTTAGAGATCTACAGCTGCTGAGGTGATTGCCTCAGAGGTGTGGGATATTGAGGATTTATGGGTTAAAAAAATTACATTCCAGTCAATTACCTTGAGTCTAAGATGAAATAGAACTGTGGTGAAATCAACGGTACTATGATATGATGCACTGGAGAATTAAGGTCTGAATCTTTTTACCTCATCCTTGCTTACAGAAAAACTAAAAGCTCTTGGAGTCTTAACTCTTTCTGTGACAAGGATGCTCAAAATCCATATATCCATAAATAGTTAAAGCTAACTAGCTAATAGTTAATAGTAAAGGATTATGATCACAAATGGACCACCCATTTGGTTGGTTTTGTGAAAGTAAACACCAACCATCACCACCCTACACCGTCCACACCCTGCAGTAAAGTGACAACTTAGACAGATTTCTCCTGTTTTCGTTCTGTAGCACAGTGAATGTGGCATTATATGGGACAGCTGCAAAATAGAGGACAGACTGGACAAGGGTGCAGCAGAAGTGAACAGCACAGACTGAACTGCTGTCTCAGCCAGGCAGGAAGATGGGCAGCCAAGAAAGGCTGGGTGCCAGATAATGATCTATGTATGGGCTTGCTGACTACTAGCAGGACCAGGACTGTAAATCTTTGCCTGTGAAGCCCTTCCCGTTTAAAAGGAAAGCAGGCCTATATAGTCAGACATGAGGAGAACGCCACCAGCAAATCCTCCTGCTCATCTGCACAACTAAGAATGACAACAGTGACAAACAGCCAAACCCTGGAAATAGGAATGAAAGTTTATTTCTGAGCTTGTGAGGAAGTTGTATCTGGCAGTGAGAACATAAGGAGCACGTCTGCTAGGAGATATCGACTGACAGGGTGTGGGAGGGTACATAAATCCCTGCTTTGGGATCCTGCTGTGCAGAAGTCACCAGATGGTGCCGTACATACAGACTTCAAAGTTCTTTATCTTAACGTGGGAACGTATATGGTCTTTGAGGAAATATGTTGTTCTTGTTATTTCTGTGACACCTTTTCTTTGAATTTTAATTTGTACTTCACACTTTCTGTATAAAGTCACATTTTGGTTAAGCTGTTTATTCAGAACAGTCCTGGTGCTGAGATTTTTGAAATGGAATTAACAAGCATGACGTTTGCAGCCAGGTCTGCAGAAAGCATGGAAAATATGGCAGAAATGCATGAGCTGCACTAAGAGAAATTTACTCATATATTTTTATATCACTTATTTTGCCTGCAATGGGAAATACATAGGCAAAGCCTGAAAATCTTCTGCCTTACAGTGAATAAGCGACATCAGTTCATAAAACTGGTACCATGTAATAAAAGAAATCTTCTCAGGATGTGGTGAGAATTAAATAATACTAGTAAGGTACTTAGGCTTTTCAGATTAAAATAACTTCACAATAGCATAGCATTCTTATCTATTATTAATATAACACCAATCTCCAACTCATCTTCTCTGTGAAATGCTATAACCATCCTGCTTCAACTAATCAATAATTTTAAGACAATCAGCAGAAATATTCAGATTACGATTCCTCTTTTTCTCCTTCATCACCCTTTAAGAAAGGCCTCATCTCATTAAAATATATATTACAAGTCACATGCTCTATGGCTTTGAGTATTAGGAGCACAGAATTATCAGCGAATGGATTTGGTTGTCTCCTTGAAACTTCAAGAACTGTCCAGTAGATGGCAGCAAGTAGCACTCCAGGGAGTAAGATCCCCTCAAGGTGAAAGCCTGCGAGCTGCTGAAGCACACCCAGTGTTAGCAATTACACGGTTTTATCTTCTACCTATTACGAACTAAACTCATTTATTTTGTCCTTTGCAGAGAGACAGAGTGAAAAAAGCCACATGAGACTTTCACAATGTTACGCTTAACCAGTAAGTAACATGGTAAAAATATTGTAGCACTTTAAAATAACTTGTCATTTTCATAAAATTTATAATTATTCCAATCATTCATTTCCCCAAATGAAGGCTATCGCTATAGGTCCCTTTGTATAAATCAAGATGGCCATTAAAAATAGTTTCAGGAGAAGAGCAATTTGTTATGAAATGAAGGTCAATCTCATTAGATGGCTGTAGCAGGGACCCTAATAATATCCTGGCAGAAACGAGGTATCTCATTACAGAAGTTATATTTTGTTTGAAATATTAGGTTGTCCTCAAGGGAGCACTAAAATACACATAATATTGGATGACATAAATTATTCTGCTGAAAAAGTGACCTACACAGAGGTCTAAAACATTGATGAGGGAACTACACAAAGCTTAAAGTTTTCTGTTTTTTTTCCAGCTGAATTCACCTACTTGATACCAATTTATGGTGTTGCTACATCCAGATACTGAGCAACAGTTGGCTTTCTAGAGTTATACGGAGTGCTGCTTTCAGACTGAGACTCAGCAAACTACAAGCAGTAAGGAAGATGTTTAATTTTCCATGTAACAGTTGAGGAGGACTAAGTACCTGCCCGCTGGGAAACACCAACATTTAGATGGGGAAAGAGACATTTACAGAAGGAATTATTTTCCCTTTAGTTATCCTTACCCATTTGGAAAGTACCTTGTGTTTCTTTCCAGACCCTTCACTCTATTGGAACTGAATGTATGGATGTGTTTAAACACTTCACTGGAGCTATGTCATGACATTTAACACCTGGAAGGATTATGTTGAGCACCTGCTACAAGGCAGTTGATAGTAACTATAAAGGTACCACTATAACCTTTCAGAACAGGATAGGCAAAATATCCGTGGGAGGGAGCTCAATAGTTACAGAATTCCTGCTTTCCAGTAGCTCTAGACCTCCTAGACATCAACTAAGGACTCATATACACCTGTAAGGAACACCAACAGCCTCAGGAAACTGAGACAATCAGACAAAGAGGTTACATGAATTTCCTAGTACTATAAATTAATCCATCCACTGTGATAGCCTCTTTTGTCTCAGTATAATAGGATTAACCATTAGTAGATGCAGAGATCATTGTTAAAAGGTGTGTGTACAGACACAGATGCTAAATCTTGGAGTAGCTCATAGCAACTACAGATGGCACCAAGGGAAGAGTTTGGTAGTGCTGTTTTGCAGAAGGCAGTCCTGTTAACTGCTTTGCTACTACAGCTTGTTTTTCAGGGAGTTTCAGGGTTTTGTAAAAAAGATGTATCAATTTTCCAAACAACATAGAGAAATATGATTTACAAGAATGAAATATTTTAATACTATTTTCTTCAGAAGGACTTCAGCTGCAGATTATGCAATGAACTCTGACAACGGTACTTAGTGTCTGAAGCAAGGAGGCCCCACAACACCTGCAGAGACACCCCAAGTGCCTGTGTCCCCAAGCCATGCCCCCAGCATGTGCCACCACATAACCAAAACAAAGTCATACCCATCATGTAATGGGAACACAGGGACATGCATGTAGGATGATGTGCCCAGGCAGTGCTTATATAGGCCAAAGTGTAAGGGAGCCTATTTATTTATTTGTCTTTCCACCTGTCACTGACTTATTGTCTTATCTTTGTACCAACTTTAAAACTTTCTCTTTTCTTTGTGAAACACTTTCTTAGTAGGTAAAGCACAAACTGAAATAGCCAGGGTGAGAGAGTTGTGAGAGGCTTGAAATGGATGCTGTAAAAGGGAAAAGGCAGTACAGACATACAGACTACAAACAAAGAAGAGGCATAGCACAGTACAAAGAACACAAAAGCTTACAGAGGATGAACTTAGCTGAATTTTGAACAAAAACCAGCAAGTTATGATGTTTGATACAGTGTCTGTTTACAGCATGTTAAATTCATACTAGAGGAAGTGGTTTAAAAGAGCGCATATATTTCATTGTTCTGAGAGACATGTGGCTTTAGTTAATAGCGAAAACTGCACTGGAAATCTATAAGAAACCATGCACACCTTTGGCTGAGAGCTGCAGAGAACAGTAACAGTTTAGATTCAGCAGAGCTCATCTGACCAAACACCTAATTTAGGGTCCCCTACATTTAATGGATTGAGAGGTGTTCCTTCTTTCGGGTGAGATGAACCATCCTTTCACTTTCCGTTGATTACAGAAGCATCTTGGGGAGATAGCTCACATTGCCAATCAAGGCTAGACAGAAACTGGTGAATATCAAGTTAGGTGAAACACATTCCAGGTTCTTGGAGGATGAAGTCCAAGGAGCATTTCTGCTGAAAGCAAATAAACAACTCACACTTGCTGACTCTTCATTCTTGCCTGTGAAGGGCTCTGATAGGTGTGTTGGTGCATATTCTCTTCGAGATCATCCAGTAAGCAGAATGAAAAATACAGGTTAAAAATACAACTTTTTTTTTCCCCCAAAAGTTATTTTTTACTATAATCTGCTCCCTCCTGTTGGTCTCCATGGTTACACAAATACTCCTACCGGTACCTTTGTTGCTGTCATTGTGAGGAAGGGTTAGGGAGAACGGAGAAGCCTGCTGAGTCTGACAACACTGCAGAAAGAGAAATCTCATCAAACTATGCTCTGAGATTTCACAAACTTTTCCTTTTCAGCAGGTCTGATTTAAGAAGTTCCCATCCTCCAGTCACATTTTCAGCAGTGCCTAGCTGTTCGTGAATATAAATGCATCACCCTCTGTTGCATTGGCCCAGCTGGAATGGGAGTAAGGCAGTGCAGGGACAGGAGTGGATGCCTGCAGGAGTGGAGACAAGAAGGGCTTTGTTAGCAGTCTCTGCTGCCAAAGGAAAAGTAATGTTATACTGAAGCCATTTTCAAGGACGTAGATGCTGAAAAATGAGCTGATCTGAGCTGGCAGGGAGATCATGCAGAAAATGTAACAATGGGGAAATGAGAAGGGAGAAGATGGTATTTGTAGTTTGGCGTAAAAGACTCCAAAGAACGGAATGGACAGTGCCACAATTTCTCCTTTTTTCTCAGAGCATGAAATGGATGAACTACAAAGATTCAGTTGCTCTCCAGCATAAGAGTAGACTTTGAGGCAAACCTATACCTACTTCTTAGCTTAAAAAAATGTTAATGTACCTCTGAGGAAGCTGCCAATAGCAGTGACATGTTTCTAAACAGAAATTTTTCATATTTTGCTTTTTGAACTACTATATCGGTCCTTTGGACCTATATGCAGAATTGTTTCAGATTCTAACATGAGGCTTTTAGCTTCAAACTGGTTTTCTGTGGTGCTTCTCAGATCTGAAAGGTCTCCCTTGAGCATACCAAAACTTACCATGACACCACAAATATGTGTTAGAATAAATCAGATTAGAGCACACAAACATTCTGCATGCCATGCAGTGTATTTGAACAAGGATATATTATTACAGGATTAGTTCATTAAAATCGTATTTAAATGAAGCGTGTGTATATATGTCGTCATTATTGAAAATTGTATTTCATGTAGGTTAAATCAGATGATAAAGAAATGATCTAAGGGAAAGAAAAATAAACTATTCCCAATCTTTCCCACCCCCCGCCCATCTCTGTTATGAACAGTACTCCTACACCCCTATGGTGCCGATGAAATGGATCTTGCTTACAACATCTGATCTTTACTCAAGAGCTCATAGTGTGCGAGTCGATCAAAAAGTGAAGAAGTGCATAGAGTGACTCCTATGAGATCACTTACTATGAGTGAAGGGCAAGCAATGGATTGCAAGTCATCACTGGCATTCCTGGGAGCTACAAAATCTGATGGGTAGGAATCAAACTGGTAAGAGATCTCTCCTGCTGCAGAACACATGAAAGGCTGATTTTCATCATAGCTGCCCTCCCTATTCAACATTGACAGTATTACAGTATTCTGACAAATTAATGCTCTTGTTGATTAGGAAAATGTTTATCAGGTACTAAGTAACTTTTACTATGTTACTATTCAATGTTCATAGACCTTTCCAGGCTATTACACGTTTCAAAGTATCAAAGAAGCCTATGATTACCTCCTCAGGAGCTGGCAGACAGCATGAGATTCTTCTTTACTACCTAATTCATTCAAATGGAGTTAACTCATTTCTATTACATTTACTATGTTATTTGCCCCAAAACCAAGAATACAGTTTTTCTTTTCTTGCATGCCTGCAAATGGCAATTACTACTACTGTGTCTACAGGCCTGTCTAGATCACTGATTTATACCAATCTACACTCAATTGCATCAATGCCAAGGGCACTGTGCCCACAGAATTTAACTCCTGTTTATATAAAAAAATGGTGAGTTGAATCAGACATAATTAAACCAAAGGGTAAACTACATCAACATTGTATCTGCTTGCACTCTGCACTTCCCAAGTCTGCAAAACAACTTTTCAAGCCACTTACCTCAACCAGCCATTCAGCCAATCTGTGTGGTCTCTGTCAGGATGGCATCTTAGATAAAACGCTAGAGATTGAACCTTTCTGAGTTCACAAATTATGCAGCATGTATCTTGCTATCACACCACTTGCATTCTGCATTTGAGAACTTTGGGCCACTCTCGCCCTGCACTTAACTCTTTGATCCTCTCATTCTCTTAAAAGAAGTGGAAGTGCAGGATATCCTTATATGTATTTTTGGCCACATTTCTGAAAACACTGCTGTGATGATAGTCACAAGCTGACTGTTGTGAAACGCTGAATAAACATTCTCTGAAGAATTTCAAAGGGGCTCAAGCTGCATTAAAGACAAAGCACATCTCAGCAGTAGAGCTACCTGTCCACACCAGGAAAGGTGGAGAATATCTGAGCAGCAAAGCTGTGCTGGAGACAGTTCAGTCTGATTCAATCAAACCAGCTACTGAAACTGCATCCAACTTTCCAACTACCTGTTACAACCTGCTTCCAGCATGCCTTTCTCCCTGCTCTCCTGGGAACTGCATTACCTATCCTCAGTTCAGCAAGCCATCCCTCCTCCTCCACCTGCTCAGACACAATGCTAGAATTTCCTGCCTACATTGCCAAGTAGGAAGGAGGGGCAATTTCTGATGGCATCTTTCTACTCATCCCATCTTTCCCCTAAATGTCACTTGACTACTAGTCATGCTTGGTATGAGATGCCAGCACAGGCACACATTTTATACCAGAGAGAGTCTTTGGATTTGAAGTTACAGACACTGTTGATACCTAAAAGTTTTGCATGTGTTCTCCAAAGAACCAAGAGCATTTTGCTGCACAAGAGCCTGACAAAAGTACTGACAAAGACTTCATACTGGAAATCCTCACCAGTGTGAGAAATGGGCTTAAAGTTTTGCTTCAGCTACTTTGTATCGTTTGGTCAAAATACACATCTGCCTTGAGTTAGCAGATTCTCAGGACTGGCCTTCTCTGGTAAAATTGTCCATACTCTTTTCCTGGTCAGAAAATACATCCTGAGAATTGCCTTGAGTTAGCAGATTCTCAGGACTGGCCTCCTCTCATAAAAATCTTCAATACTTTTGTACTATTGAATACTGTGATTAACAGATGATGTCTGGGCATGAGAGATAAAGAGGTGCAAATTAAAACAAGTTAAGCGGTTGGGAAGGATGTGAGCTCTGACTTCTCAACCAATGAGAGGGGAGACAGGGACATAAGTGGCCGGGATAAAATGTATAAAAATCCCCAAAATAATGAGAGAATTTGTGCATCTAGCCTGGAGATACACCCGATACAGCGCTGTTTCGAAATTTCTAATATATCCTTTTGTACTTTGTTTCTAACCTTTGCTTCAATGACTTTGTCCTCTTTTAAATTTTACAAGTGAGCCGTCGTTTCTCACACCAGTCAGCTTTGTATGCATGACAGCAGTGAGACAGGACTGCAAGGAAGACTGCCACGTACTGTTATATTTACTTTTCTTTAGGAGCCATGCTTAGCAGATCACTTGGCATTTATCTTTTTCTTAGTGCTTGATGTCACCATCTCAGGCAATGTGAGTCCAGCCCACACAATGCCTCTGCCAGTTCAAAAGACAGAGTGCCATCTCTCCGTTCCTCCTGTTTGCCTGGCACCCATTGCCACGTTCCCCATGAGTCCCTTTTGTTCCCTGCACGTATGAAGCTGCAACCCCATAACAGGCCCTCATGTAATAGTGCTTGTCTCCTCTCCAAGCATGAAGTCCTAGCCCTCTCCTGCATCCTGTTCAGCACTCTCAGTTATCAAAGCTAGATGAAAAAAAAATAAACCAAAAAAGCATTTACTGAACACCAGGACCTATGAATCTGTAACAAAATACATACTGTTCTGTGAAAGTAGAGAAAATTAATACAGAAAATCAGAGCAGGCTGCTATAAATTCAACACTGAAATCATGTAACAGCATTGCTGTACTAGAATCTTTGTAAGAGGTTTTTAAATATCATATTAATCCTTTTTCTATCAAACTGTTCTTAGCCTTTTTTTCTATCAAGTCTCAACAGTGTTTTTGATAGTATAATCTATATACACTTTTTAAAATACCATATGTCACAGAATTGTAAAAAAATAAAGCACTAACAGGCAGCACATAAAAAAGTAGAAATTACAGGACACAATCAGTCTAAATGTCACTAATGCAATCCAAAACCATATTAATAGTGCAACCAACTTTAAGCATACCTTCTGGGTATATAAATTAATTTTAGTGACAGTTTACTGCTTGCAAGATTGGGAAGTTTCATCCATGAGCATATAGGGATTGGAAAAGAAAGCTGAAAAAAAGACTTAGCATCTCCATGGTATCCAGGAACTGGTTCTGGATATAAGTTCCCAAAATTGAAGGAGGAAAAAAACCTAATTTTGCTACCATGGAAACAGAACAGTGGAATACAACTAGTTGTTACTTGTCTGCCTTTATAGACTGATCTTTGAAGTACCAAGGCTCTCAATAAGATGGGTAGTTTCATTTCAACGCAAGAAGTAAATCTGCTAGAAAAAGAACAAGCAGAAGGTATTGAGTGAGTTCACCAAGCAGGGAGAGCAGCTCAGGAAGGACAGGTATTCTTAGGGAAAGTGGAGGATTAGAATGGAGAAACAGAACAAAAGAAAGATCAAGAAGGAAGATACTGTGATGCCAGAAGAAATAGGGGAGGAGGGTTTTGATTTGACTAGTTGAGATAGGCAACAAGGCCTTCACAGTGAAGGGTTAGATCCTGGCATAAAGAGAACCTTATGAATAAAAAGGGCAGCAAATATGAGATGAGTGTTACCTTGCCCTCATTTCCAGAGCCCACATGCAGTCTCAACAAAAATGCAGCTTATGGAAACCATGCACATCTTCTCATAATTTCTTAAGTTACTTTTCCTTTGTTCTTCCCTGGCAAATCCTAGCCTCTTTGGATGCATCCAACAACTATCAGTGCTTGTGCTTCCCTCACTGTTGGGTTGTGCAACAAAAGCCATGCTCTTTTGCTTCACTGGAAGCATTCCGCTTCCCCTCTAGACAAATGGCCTGATTGTAAAATGGATGATGTTCTCTTCATTAAACATTTCCTCTCCCTGCCTGCCATACCTGGTACACAGCTAATGTAGTCACTGCAAGCTAGGTTCAGTGTCTCCTTTGAAACCAGAGATCTCCTTACAGTCTAATACCATTGCACCTGTATACCCTTGGCTAGCAGTGGGTTTGCCAAGACAAGCAGGCTAGCAAGGTCATAATTGCTGACATTTTGAAGGGATGCCACCTCTGTGGCTACTCTTTCATGGCCTTGCCTCAATGCTTGCCCCCAGCACTCTTGGCCGACACCACCCTTCAGGCGCTGGAAAGCACAGAGTCCTCCCATCAGGTGGCAGCTAAGCCGGGTGTCTTTTTCGCTCACAATCCAAAGGCTACAGAGAGATGTCATCTGCTGTTGCATGGGGGATCTCTGAGGACAGGAGTGCTGACCAGTGTGGACAAAGCTGCCATCACTGCTGAGGAACCACATCCTTCTCCTGAGGGAGGGAAAAACTAGTCCTCCAAAGCGAGGGCGCCCCTGGGCCCCCCCCCCTCAGCGCTGTGCGCGAGGCCCGCGCCGCAGCTCACCTAAGAGGGAGCGGTTCGCCATCTTAGGTTTCTCCGCCCCCTACCGCCACGTGACGCCAGAGGCCGCCATCTTAGGCTCTCCGCATCGCTGCCTGGGCTCATCTGGGTCACGTGGGCGTGGGGCCGGCGGCAGAGTGGAGTGGCGCTGAGGGGAGTGGAGCGGCGGGGCTGGAGGTTGAGG
>VZRU01000273.1:192433-216320 GCA_013398155.1 Pedionomus torquatus
AAAGAATTGTAAAACTATAAGTCTGCATTGTTTTAAAAGAGAAAGAAAAAATTTTACCCGGAACAAATATCTGAAGACTATTGTCAAATGTGTCTATTTTGTACACTGTTCATTTAAGCCTTCATTGGGTTACTTGCAGAATTCAGTTGAAAGCAGTTTGAACAAATGAGATGAATACAAAAATGCTAGGGAAATGTTTTCAGGCTTATGTTTAGGATACAGGATAGATGGACAAAATATTCAGAGGCGCTTGTACTCTTGCTTCAGAAAAGGGAGTCTATTTTATATTCCCAAAGAAGGTATGTGCTTTGACAGACTGCTTTGCTAAACTAGGACCTAATACCCTATGCTTGCTTTCAGTTTTTTTTCCTTTTACCTCTACGTCCTGCTCCTTGCAAAAAAAGAATGAACTTCTGCCATAGTTTGCAACAACTTAGTTGAAAGTAACTTTTAAAGTTGCTCTTGGAATTATTTAACTGACTTGAAATCATTAATTTTACAGTTCATTTGACCAAGATATTATAAAACATTCTTTGGTATGGTTGTTAAGAGAGATCTCAAGGCTTCAGTTCTGTACAACAAGAATGCTTTCTGCAGTTCTGTGCTCACTTTACAATTTAGGTATGCTCATCCCAGTACAGCAACCATGGGATTATTTCCTCTAAGATAATAGTATGTGATTTCTATCTGTGCTATCCTTAAAAGTAGCTACAGCTGTCAATGTGCATGCAGTGTGTTTTGGGTTTCTGGTCAAAAAGAAGAAAGAAAATGCAGCAACAAGAAAATCTGAAATTTAGCTGTAGAAAGAAAAAGTAGAACAGTAGAGCTTATTTCTTCTTACATGTAGGAATAAGCCAAGTGATTTTTCTTTTCTGCTGGGAGCTTGAGAGTTGTTTCTAATCTGGACTTTCAAAGCTGGATTAATAAAGAAACTTCCTGAAAAATTTTTTGTGATTGAAGACTAATTGACAGATGATCCCCGAGGCTACCTACCAGGCATTACTTGATTGAACATTTTTTTGGGGTCTTGAAGGACAGTCATATCTGGATATGAAAGCTGAATGTTTTGGGCTTCTGCTGGTGTGGTAGTGAATTGAGTATATTTGCAGGACTGTTGCAGTTTGGAATCTCATGTGTTAAATTAATTTTTAATAAAAAGTTAACATTTGAAACTCTTGAATTATTATGTTCTCTCAGAGTTATTTTTCTTATAATACTTGGATGTGAATTTTCAGGTAGCAAACATGGACTAGGGCCTGAGTTTTGATAAGGCTTTGCTTGTAAGTAACATTGTAGCATCATTTTTGTTTCTTTACAGGATGAGTTTCAAGTCTTTGAGGTTTGATTGGTTGGGTTTTTGTTGGGTGTTTTATTGAGTGGATTGGTTTTTTTTTTATCTGGTCTTGTGCTTGAAAGTAGAGCTAATACTGAACAGAAGTAGAAACAAATTGCAAAGCTGAGTGTAATATCTTTGAGTAGTAAATGGAATTTGAAATACCACTTTACATGGTGAAAATTCATAGTGTAGAGTAATCATCGTTGTTCTTGTGCAGGGCAAGGAATCTGGAAACAGTGGAGAGCACCACGTCAAGTTACAAACCAGATTACTAAATCACTGTAAAAGAATGGCTATATTGTTAACATCTCTTCAAATTTAAAACAAAACAACAACAAAAACCCTTAGTGTGGTGGTACACTGCTTCTTGCAATGCCTTTCTTGGTGATAATTAAAATATGTAATGCCAAATGCAACATCAGCCTGGGACAGCCTTTCATTTTAGCTGCAAAAGCATTTAAATTCAAGGTTTTTATGCATACTGTTCAAATTGCTTTGTCTGTAGTAGCCAAATTCAGATGCAGCATACTTGTATTTTATATGGCTTTTCATAAACCTTTAAAATATTTCTATAGTTGAAGGGACTTTATGAGATAGCTATAGCTCAGTGTTCTCATTAAATTATTACTAATGAGAACAAAGTAGAGGAGTGTCAGGAAACCATGTAAGTAGAGAAACTAATGTCAAGTATGGGTGTGTATTTATTTTGGAGCAGAGTGGAGAGGGAGATATGGGGTAGTGGAATAGTGTAAAAAGAATGTAGGAGAGAAATAAAGAGCAGAGAAATCCTACAGGGCCTTTGAATTTAGACCTGAAGAATTACATTTTGAAGGACAGAAAGGTAAAAGAAAAAGAAAACAGATCACAGAAACTCTGACATTAATCAGGCTATCAATACTCTGCTGTTAGAGAGCACTGAAAATGTCAGAGAATTACAGAATTCAAATAATGGAGAAGTAGTGTGGGAAAAAAACCCACTTTTTAAGATACTAAGAAGCTGAAAAACTAGGTGGTGTACCACTATACTAGTGCCCCTTGTTGATAGGAAATGTTCAGGTGTTGGTATGTATTGAGAAAAGGAATTTTTAGAAAGAATGGAACTGATGAAACTGTAGGCTATGCAGATGGTTCTGTTTGAGTATACCACAGGTGTATTTTATGCCTGTCTTCAAAGATGTTTTTGAAGTGGAATGACCGCTTGGTTTGGAATGGCGTTTGTACTACTGCCAAAATTCTCCAAGCAATGCTTAAGTTGGCAGCAGTGGGTGTCCTTACCAAAAAGGTAAAAGGAATATTTCACCTTATTGGACATCAGGTGTGTTTTCTCCTAATATATAATAATATAACTTTACTGCTACCTTAATGTTCTTGTTCAGAGAGTATGTGTTTTTCTTAAGAGTGAACGAAATGCAGTTTCTAAAGGGGGAAAAACCTATACTTTAATTAGAAGAGTTTTAAAAAATAAAAATAATCCAGATCTCTTTATTGTGGATTTCCTTGTTGTCCCAAAGTATAGAAAGTTCAGTAGCAGGGTAAATAGCAGAACTAACAGGAATAACAATGCTTTGTTTAAAAAAAAAAAAAAAAAACAAAAACAAAAAAAAAANACCACCAATCTTTGGACAAGTCTTCATCATATCTGTTTGGGAGCTACATAAATAGGTTAGTATAAGGAAGCATTAGTTTGCAAATGGAGCTGTGATGTCCACGGCTGATAAATAAATGATCAACAGACCAAGTAAATTAAATGTCTGCTTCCCAGTCATCTTAGCTAACCAGAATTTTAGATTGCAGACTGCTGGAGTGTGTGAGCATTACTGAAAACGCGAACCCAGTTCCTGTTGTGTGTTTGCAGCTTACTTAGGAAAAAAACAAACAAATGAAGCCAAATCAGACAAAAAGACCCCACTCACAACAACAAAAATACCCAAACTTGAAACTATTTGAAGCTGTGCCTGGACAGAGAATAGCCTTGTATACCTCGGTGCATGTGAACTGTGAAAGCTGACTTTAAAATAGGCATGGGCTTATGAGGCCTTCCCAAAGATGTGGGGAAAAGTTTACTTAATCTAAGAACCCTGAATTTTAAATGTGCTTTTCTATAATGCTTTGAGTGATATTTATTATTGTGGTGTTAGATTTTTTCCAGTTTTCCTTCCAGTTCTTGTGCATACTTGTGTAGCTTCTACTAACTTCTTAGAGGCCCATGCCAAAGCAATACTGTCAGGCTTTTCCTGAACTATAAGGAGTCTATGTTTTTAATTTTTTTTCCTCTGATGCAAAGGTTGTCAAATTGCAAAAGGTTTGAACAACAGTCTTCATTGACTGCTTGTCATCGTAAAGGTTAATTCATTCTTAAATAAGAGTATGCCACTTCAGGTTCAGTACTACAAGTTAGATGCAAACAACTCTAAAAGGATGTGTAAATGCCAAATAACCAGTTATCTCCCTAGCCACAGCTGTGTTTTCATCTGCCACATTGCAATATCCCATATTTCTGACAAGTGTTTTAGTTCTTAGAAATGGGAAATTGCATCACTCTCCTGTCATTCACAGGCTTCATTGCTAGGCAACAGTTAATGTAATTCTATTGTTCAGTGACACTACTTTGAATCTTTGCTTTGTGTACAGAAATGGTGCGTCTGCATTTTGCCGTGTTGTAGCTAATGTGCCAGGATTTGCATAGTTGGATTAACATTTCAACATCTTTTGTGCAAAGGGGTGATTTTGTAATAGCTTGTTCACTTCAGATTTTCTTGTCTGGAGATGTCTTGCTGTTGGTCTTCGACTTTTACTAAATTTTCAGTTTCAGCACCATTGTATCTACATAACACCTTTTATTGGATGAACATGAGCCTTGTGGATGCTTTTAAGGAGTGCACACCTTCACTGCAGAATGAGAAGCAGAGAGTTGAAATATCAGTTCTACATTGATTTGAACAATATAATATTTTTGAGCTAGCTCTTAATACTTTTTTCTTTTACATAATGTTTCTATAACAAAGTGCTGCAGGAGATACTCCATGTGTAAAGTATTAGTCTAGTAGTGGTTATGGAGTATTGATTTATAAGAAGTAGTTGCAGTAATAATGCAGTACATCTAACATAGTAGCAAACAGTGCTGAAGTACTAAGTGTCAGTCCTCTTGTGGCTCATCTTGTTCTGTGCCACACTGAGTAGGCTGCCCAGGAAGACTCTAGAATCCCCAGCCTTAGATTTTAAGACTTTGGATGAAGCCTTGAGCCAGCTGGTCTGAATTTGTCATTGACCCTGCTTGCAGCAGGAAATTGTACTAAATCATCTCCCGAGGTCTCTCCTGTTCTGAATTATTAATTGATTTTTTCATTCTGCAATGGGGCAACTCAGTCCTATAGTATTATAGCTACTGAAACTAACTATATGTGTGTCTGTCCACCGTCTTCTTCACAGTGCAGGGATGGGGATAGTTACAAGGCCACTGAGTGGGAAGGGAGGGCTGGAAGCAGCCTACAAGGCTCTTTAGATGAGAGCCGAAGTGTGTAGTGTTCCAGTTGAGCAAACACTTTTTTTCCAAGGTATGGATTGGGTTGTAGTGGGGACATCACTCTTCACCGCAAAAAGAAATTCCCCAGATCATAGCTTAGTTGTTTCATCTTTGGAGTGCATTGTTTTAGCTTTTCCAGAAATGTGTCCAATATTCAAATTATATTGACTATTACTGCAAAAAGTCCATCAAGCAACAATTGATAAGGGCCTTCTGTTTTGAAATAATTTTGTTAGCTGATTCCTCAAGCAACGACTGTCTGTCCTTCATTAGGTCTGCTCAGCTTAAAGTTAATGATTGTATTGATGTGTTGTTATTTGTATGTGTGTAACTGTAAAGGAATTAAGGTCATATCAGATTGATGCGAGTGCTTTGTCTTAGTGTTTTAAATCTATATAGTGGCAGATCATCCTACAGGTCTCATTTGCATGATTTCTGGTTTGTTTGTTTAATAAAGACCATTTTGTACAATGATCCTTCTAAGAATATCTCTTAAAAAAAGTTTTGTGGTATATGTCTCTAGGTATTTGACTCTGTCTTAATTAGAGTTTTAAATTAATTCCTACCCTCTGTGTTGGTTAGAATCAGATTTTCTAGTGCTACGCATGCTTCTGAAAGGCTGTTGATTCTAGCAGTTCATCTTTCCCTAGCAGGGGTTAAAGTTTGCAGTATGTGTATCTGTTGTGTTCTAACATTACATCATAGGTAGCAATCAGCAAAATGGAAGAATAATTAGTAGGTAAATAATAGCAGATAAAGGAACTGCATACCTGTTCTGAAAAGCTGTTGAATACTAAATAACTTGCTGCTTGGGTGGGCTAGAATTCATGGGAGGGAACTACTTGGAAAAAAAAAAGTAAGATTTTAGTGTTCGTAGCCTGGTTATCCTCGTTTCTTGACTGCATGCCTCAGAAGACAACATCCATAGTGTAGTGAAAGTTAAACCTGCCTAGATGAAATATAAATTTAAAACTACTGACTAGCCTCTATTTCAGATGTTCCTACCAAATGTATGCTATAATCTAGTGAAGATGTCTGAATTAAAAAAAAAAAAAAAGTTTTAAAAAAAATTCTGAGGAAAACTACTTTGTGGTGTTTGATAAAATATTTTTTGCAAAGTAGCCTTGTTGAAAGGAGGGTTTAGCGTTCAAAGAAACGTACCACATTATTGTGTTTACTGTAGGCAGCAGCAGGCATACTGTGCTATGTTGGAGCCTATGTATTCATCACATATGACGACTATGATCACTTCTTTGAAGATGTCTACACGCTCATTCCAGCAGTTATCATCATAGCTGTGGGAACACTTCTTTTTATTATTGGACTTATTGGATGCTGTGCCACAATTCGTGAAAGTCGCTGTGGACTTGCTACAGTAAGTTACAAAGTTCTTATATGATGGTGTTTGCCTGTAGTGTATTTTTCTGCCTCCCCTTTTAATAAACTTCAAAAATGTTTATTTTAAGTTTGTTCTCATCTTACTTTATGATTTTAAGTATTTTCCCCTTGTATTTTAAGAACATCTTATTTCAGTTTTCTGAAGAATGGTGTTAAATTAGCCAGTTTTGGCAGCAGAAAGCTTCTCAGTTTTACCTTCCTCCCTCCCCCTGCTTAGAGCTGTGATCATCTCATTTAATGATACAGGTTTAATTTTTTTTTAAGTCATAACAATTTTTAAATCTCACTTTGATTTGTTCTGGTTGATAAACTGAAATTGGACAGTAAAGGGTAAGCCAGGAGCCTTCAAGTTTCAAGAAGCTTGCATTGAGTTTAGCTGATTGTTATGATGCCTGAATATTTTTCTGTATGGCTTAATATGGACGCTTTCTTTATCTGCAGTATTTTATGCCATGTGTTTCCAAGCATTTTAACTGTAACTCTGTCTTGGAAATTAGGTAAGAGAGGCCAGTATTTAAACTGTCCTGAGAAGGTGTCAGAGTTTTTGTTTGGGTTTGGGGAATTTTTAGTGTGTTGTTTTTGTGGGTTTTTTTGGATACTGTGTAGGCTTCTTTAACAGCTTATTTTACAAGTGCTCTTTAAATTTTCCAAGATGAATGCATAACTTGCTGTCTCTGTCAGTTCTTTCAGAGCTTAGTCTGAAAAAAATGTTCCTGTAGTCCATCTACCATTCTTAATAACAGACTGGGTAGCTTCTTTGATGTGACATTCCTGTTTATCTAACAGAAAGATTGAAAGAAACACTTGATTAAAGCACTGCAGTACAGTGTTTTCAGTTCTAATGACCAGCAGTTGACTGGCTGGACAGCATCTCACTACTTACACGAAGCCATGAATGAGAGTTTCTTGAATGAAGTTAATTCTGAGCTGATTTGGTCTACTTAATTACCTGCTTTAATGTACCTGTTAAATCAAAACCTTAAGTGAAAAAATGTTTTAAATAGCAAGATCTGTATGGAAAGTAAATGGGTAAAAAGCATTTGCACGAACACTCTTGATTTGTATTTTACAGTTTGTAATCATCCTGCTCTTGGTTTTTGTTACTGAAGTTGTGGTGGTGGTTCTTGGATACATCTACAGAGCAAAGGTAATAACATCTCAATTTCAGTAAATGTTTTGTTGTGAACTCTGAACAAACTACAGAGGTGTAGTCTTTACTGTGTTTGATTCTGTAGTACTGTTAATGGGTATTTAAGGTAATCAAACCAAGCCTCTAAGTGGGTTAATTTGAAATATCAATATCTTAAAATTTAGAACATCAATATTCTTCAAAGCAAAAAGATTTTTGAGGCAAAAAACTATCTGGAATATATCATTGAGTAGAACAGTAGAGAGAAGTCACGGTAATTGGTACCTTTCTGTTTTCCAGATGGTCTATTTAATTTATTTATGCTTTGACTTTGTGAATGGTTTAGGTTACATAATATTTGAACATGGGGTGTGTTGTTTTGATATGCAATAACTTAAATGTTGTCTTCTGTTTTGGTATACAAACTAATGCTGCATACTAATAAAATCAAATAGAATGTGTTAATGTGTACTGTCTAGTTTTCTACAGGTTATTGACAAGGGTTATGGCTAAACAAATTATGACTTCTCCCACTGTTTGTTTACTGGAAATTAAGGAATAAGGAACAGGACTAGGGATATAAAATTGTGTTGCTACTAGCATAATATGGCGGAAATGTACCACATGATGTTAGAGAAACCACAACGTAGCTTGAAGAAAAACTTCAAACTTGCATAGTTTCACTGGCTTTAGTTCTGTCTTCTGTCTACATGTAAATTTTGAAAAATATTAGTAGAAGAGACATTTTTAGCTGCAATGTGTAGTATGATTGCATTATAGGACACTCCAGTGATATCTTAATAATAGTAAGCTGGACTGAGACACTTTTTATCTCTTTTGGCCTTCTGTGTTTATATAAATAACCCAGGTCTTACTAGTTCAGTATTCTCTGCTTGTTTTTTCCTGCTGTCCTGGAAGAAATGGTGAGACAACCGTTATGTAAAAATCTAGAGTTTTTGCTTGGTTTACAAAAGAAGACTGCCTTGATAAACAACTAATGAGGACCTTGAACCACATATTATAAATCCGATAAGTTTATAATAGGCTGCTTCAACAGAAATGCTTGATTCTGCTGTATTGTCAGTGCACTGAGAAGACCGTTTAAGACTCCGAGGCATGTAGTAGAAGTAAGGAGTCCGTAGGAGCAACTGAGGAGAGCCGTAGAGTTCCTGGAGAATGGGGAAACATGTTGAGTTCTTATGTGTTAACTTGGATGACTACCTTCTGCTCCAATTTTTGCAGAGACATAGTGCATTAGAATGTAGTTATCCAGGAATTACTGTGGATCTGATCCATCCTAAGTTACCGTCATCTCATTCTCTTCAGTGGTTCAGTCTTAAAGTGGCCTACCCTTTTTCTAGTTAACAGCATTCAGAGCAGATAAAATCACATGCACAGATCTTTCTTCCCTAGCCCATCTGGAATTACACACTTCATACACTTCGACTGAATTGGTGGAAGCTGTGTATTCCTGTTGCCTCTCACTTTTGTCTTGCTGTCATAGTTTCAGAGCTGTAGGTAATGCAGGGGCACCCTGCAGTATTTAGTGTCTTTTAACTATTGTTTTCAAGTGCAACTGGAATGTTAGAAATAACTTAAATTATTTTTCAGTGAACTGGGAGTTTGAAATCTGCATAGGTTTGTGATTATTTTTGCCAGGATAAATGAAGCAGCTATGTGTTTTGCTAATCTTGTTCTGTAATTTCTGATGTTGGCACTTAGAGATCTGTAGGGATTTTGGTTGGTGGCTGTGTTTGGTTTTGGATTTTTCTTAAAGGGCACCCAAATCACTTTAGAATTCCTTTAGGGTTAACTGTGCAAACTTCCAAATAAAACTTTACAAAAAAAAGGAAAGACTGAAGTAATAGCAGTTCTTCATCAAAACTGTTGGTACCAGCAGACTGAGCACAGTGTTTCAAGAAAGTGGCCTTGTGCCCTTATGAGTTAAAATACAATGGTCCTAAAATAGCTTAATTTTCCAACACGCCTCTTTAAGCCTTTGTCTGTGGATCCCATTGAGACTTCTACTCCTTGAGAACAAGTTGAAATATGCCTAGGTCATAGTGTGGTAGACTGACCTGCTGCAGAGTCTGCTGGCCTTAGAGGTAAAAGTAAGGCTTTCTGTAATTGGTGGTAGGGGTTAAACATGCTGTCAGTTGTTTGAGGTCTAACTGTCTTTTTTCCCCTGGGTAGAGTAGTTCACTCTTTCCATTTCTCATAATACCTGCCAGTTTCCTAGAGCTACTGACTTATGTTTGCGTTGTATATAATTTGCATGGCTTTCAGGCCATAATGTTGCCCTAATTGAACCATAAGCCAAATGATACACAAGCAAGCACTGCAATAAATGATTTAAAAACCTGTATGACAAATTGAACGGCTGTTTTGTTATATGAATCAGAATTGTAAATAATGTTAACTAAATAATCAAACAATTGATTTTAAGTTAGTCTGAAGGAAACTGCCTGTGCAGGCTAAATTGACTTTCAGTTGTATCTGTCAGATTTACTTTTAAAGAGAACTGGCATTCTTGGGGGAGTGTGGGGGATGAAACTTGTGCTATTGCTGCAGAAACTTCTTCCCTTAAAGCATTTAAGGGGATGATGTGTGGGCAAGACCTTCCTACTGTAACTTGCAAACTTAAAGAATATGTGTACTTAGTTACCACTCAGCTCTAAGATGACAATCCTAGCACATAATTCCAGTTGAATGTGATAGTAAGATTAGCTTGGAATTGTTTTTTTGTTGTTGTTGTTGTGCAAATGTTTAGTAGCATCAAACTTTCTGTGTAGTTAAGTAACAGCTTACAGTGAAACATACTACTTAGAGGAAATCTTACCAGAACCTTTTAAATTGGGCATTACAAGATGCCTTTTTTGAGGACAAATGATGCTTCTTGGGTGGCATCCATTTCTAACACGTGTACTTGACAGCATCTTTAGCAGCTTGATTCATCTGCAGTAGCTTCAGGAGCTATTCCAGTAGCTGTTGCTAAGTACCACAAACTGCTGTGCTGTCAGCATTTCTCAGGAGGTGTGGAAGGACTGGGACTGAACAGAGAGCCAAAAAGTCTCGTTTTTGAGAATTTACCTGTGCTTCAATTGCAATGGGGAGAGCAGGCAGTGTGACTTGTATTCTTGTGGTCCACAAAGGAATGACTTAGCCCAGATGGTTATACTGGATTTGGCTTGGAACTTTGAAGGAGTAGGAAGTGGAAAGCATACTCTTATGGAGAACCCTTAACTTAATAGAATGTCTGCTGCAGTGTCATGATAGAAGCAATTTCCTTTCTGAGAAGGGAAAGCCAAAAAAAAAAAAAGTGAAGCTACTTTGAAATCTTCCACAAGATAATGCTTCGGTTTTCTCATCCATTAACTACAAGCTGGCAATATCTTTGCAAAAAGTCAAGTTAGAATTTTAAGAAGCTGTACTACCAAACTATGCATACTCCGATGGTAGCAAATTAGCTTCATTTCCTGAAACACTATAATTAGAAGTAAAATTATTTTACCTAGACCTCTGCTGCTACTGTTGGTGTGCTAATGCAGATGCTTTCCTAATGCTTCACAGGTGGAGGATGAAGTTGATCACAGCATTCAGAAAGTATACAATGGGTACAACGGGACAAATCCTGATGCAGCCAGTCGTGCTATTGACTATGTACAGAGGCAGGTGAGACTGTGAGACACATGGGAATTTTTCAGTCAGGTGCTGTGTTGCTCTGCTACTTACGTAGCTTCTCTTCCTCTGTTCTGACAAAGCTAGGAAACAGCTGGTTGGTCAATAAATAGCTTAACTCAGGTAGAATTAGTAGAATTATGACATTGTTGGAGGAGAGGTGCATTTTGTGTAATTGGCTATGTATCAGTAAGTGTTTGGATTCAAACATAATCTTAATATGCTTGTGTTCTTGGTATTGCAGTTAGAATTTGTCTAATCCCACTCCTTGACTGAAACACATTGGCTGTTTACCTGTATGATTTTTCAGTTGCGCTGCTGTGGGATCCATAACTATTCAGACTGGGAGAATACTGTCTGGTTCAAACAAACTAAAAATAACAGTGTGCCACTCAGCTGTTGCAAAGCAGCCCTCAGCAATTGTACTGGCACTTTGACCCGCCCAATGGACCTTTACTCTGAGGTAAGAGAGCCAAAGCATGACAATCATTTCACTTTATTTTTAGTGGGAGCATGAAGTCTTGTGTGTATTTAACAGGAAATAAAGATGGTTGGGGGGGGGGGGGGGGGGGAAACAGCACTCTCCTTTTATCATCTTTGATATAGTAAGTGATGACTTTTTTAGTGTATAGATTATATTTCTGCCCTGGGGTGCAGAAAAAGATTTGGGGTTTTTTTTTTGGTGTGTGCCTCTGTTTGCCACATACATATATAAGAAGTCTTACTTATTTTAGGGTTGTGAGGCTCTGGTTGTAAAGAAGCTTCAGGAGATTATGATGTATGTCATCTGGGCAGCACTAGCATTTGCTGCTATTCAGGTAAGAGTATATTCTTAAGCTGTAAACTTTTTCTCATGTGAAATCCTAAACTACTGTCCAGGTTATTGCAAGTGTGCACAGGATGATGACAGCATTAGTCCTTACTTGATTGGAAGGAATAAGTGAATATCAGTCAAAAGGATCTAAACACTTCAGCACAGAACTTCACAACGATGCATGGTCTAAAAACTCCTGCTATGTGGATGTATATTCTGTTAGATTTGAAGATACCTGAACAGTCAATGTTACATGCAATAATCTACTAGAGTATAAATAGTAAAATATTTCTTGAAAACTAATTAGCAAAGTATTAGGTATCATGAATGAGCTCTGGCATTTAAAATGTTTGCATAATATTTAATTTCCAACTTTAAAACAGGTAGCTTGTACTTCTTCCCATTTTAGAGGTACACCAGGTTAACTGTACTTCATGGCATGCAAATAATGTCAAGACCACCCAGGAAATAGACCAGGGTTTTTGACAGCATATTCTGCTCTGGTTCAACTGAGCTTTGCATGCATTTTGTCTTGAAAATTTCTTGGTCACTGCACTTCTAAGAAAAGGGGTCTAAGCTGGGGGCTGGAGACCCTGTGTGCTTAAAATTGAACACAGGCAGTTTCTCCAGGGAACCTGAATTGTTACAGTTACACTGGTCGTAAAAAAGTATCTGAGGAAGTGGACTAATGTGTATCTCAGTATTTATTTAGATTGTTTAGAAGACAGTCATAGCGTTTGGTTTTTTTAAACATTTCTGTAAAATTGGAATTTTGAATGCTCATGAATTTGAGCAGCTTAGTACAGTAAACATTGTCTATCAGATTGTGCCTATGTTATGGCCTTAGCGAAAGAGACTTGAGACCTAATTTCAAAGTTACTTTTGTGGCCTTATTAGCATTTGAGTTCAGAAAACATTGTACCTCTTGAGTCAGGCAGTTCAGCCACTTTTGTATTGTGAAGCAGCTTTTGAGCTGGATTCTATATTTGATAAGGTGAATATTCGTTTGCTAACAATCTTGTGAAAATATGGTTAAATTTCTATTTCAATGCTATAAGGATATATTCAGGTAACACTGCCTACAGTAGTATTGTTGAACTGTCCAGAACCAGATTACTTAAGCTATTGAACTTGAAATTTGATGACATCTGTACTCTGTCTTCTGAAGGAAGGTATTTTTTTAATTGCCATTGTTAAAACTTTAATTGTTAAAGCAATATTTTGTCTGCTTGAACACTGAAATATGTGTGAAATATGTGGATGTATTTTCCACAACCATAGTTACTGTGGCAGATTTTCTACGTGGGAGAAAAATATGGAGGAAAAATATGGACAAAAAAGAGGATGCATCATTCCTTGTTCTGGCATTTACAGATTGATTAATGGGTCCACCCCAAAATGAAGCACAGTTATAATCCTCTCTGCAATTGGGCCAGAATTTCTGACGAGCTTGCAATGGAAATGTGGCTGCTTGCATCTCCTCTGGTATTCCTGGTTCATCAAGCCTAGGCAAGCATGTTAGCTGTATCCCTTCTGCAGTGGGTGCTTTTTGATGTGTCTTCCTGATGTGAAGCTATTGGCAGAAACTACATATTATATAAACAGTTTGTTGTGAAAATAAGAACATCAGGGAAATTTCTCTTGTAGTGCTGCAGTATAGTATCTTGAAATACTTTTTGTTTAAAGTTAAAATAAGTTATGCGATATCTGTTTAGAAAACAGAATAAATTTACATATAGAATACAGTGTTGGGAATATGCCTGAAACTTCTGTTTAGTAATATTCACCAAGTGGTAATCGCACCTAAGCCTGTCAGAGGTCATACTCTTTTATCTTTACAACCATTTGCACTGTGGAGCAAATTCATATGTTTTAAAAAGACAATAGTTTCAGTCAAGCTGATATTGAAGAGTATTTAGACATTCTATTCTTTATCTCCTAAAACTTAAGACCTACATTATGGCATTCTCTTTTGTAATAAAGAAATAAAGTACACGCTTAGCCTGATTCTCAGCAAAATAATTTGTGGGCAAATTGAAATGACCTGCAGCCTCAGTTATGTCCTGTAAACATATGTCCTGAGAGTTTTTGCAGGGCTTGGAATTTGTGGACAACTTAAATCTTCGTAGAAGCAATTTTTGATATGTTCATGTTTCAGTTACCATGGGGATCTTTCTGTGTAATAATTCCCTGGTCTCAACCACAGCACAGAACTATTAATAGATAGGAGGCAAATTGAAGGGAGCAAAGGTATTGCAGTCCAGTAGAAGCACGGCTTAATAAGCATGAACTCTGAAGCTAAAAGATAGCTTTTGTAGGTAGCAATCAATTACTAGTTACTGAGCTTGGCATGCATACATACAGCTAGTGAGCTGGGGTTTTTTGTATGAAAAAAGCAAATTAGTTTGAAAGATTGGGTATAGATATTGCTAGCAAGCAAATTTTTTAAAAAAATTAAAAATTAATATTTTTTCACTCAAGTAGCAACTGAAGAAAAATGGAATCAGTTGCCTTAGAAAAAGTTTTAGAGGTGCTAAATAATTTTTTTCTTTAATGATACAATAAATCATCTCTGTAGAGGAAGTTCAAATATGAGAGATGCTTCCGTGTTTACAGTGAATTCTAGGAATATGCTTAATGGTCTCCTGAAGAATAGAAATGTTCTAAATAGTAACTCAACTCTTGATTATGTGAGGTTTTATTATAGTACCTGCTTGTTTCAGATTTTATACACAACTGTATAAATTAAATCCTGTCCAACAACTCGCTCAAGACATTCATGTGAGTAACTGCAGATGTGATGGAACTACTTCTGTTTCTTTGAAATACATGCCTAGGATGAATTACAACAAAAGACATAATTAATTCTAAATGAAAAAGGTGTTTCTCTGCAGCACGTTCTTTGTTTTATCCTTGTGAACAGGGAACAAGATGAAGATTTTTGTACTTGCAGGTTGCAGGCCTTCAGACTTTTGTAGCCAATGGCAATTACCATGAACTCTCCATTTCACAAGTAACATGAGGGGTTTCTTTTAATTGTGGATATTACCTCTTCACTTAAAAGTGCTGTGTCCATGAAGAGTCGTTCTCTCACACAAAATGTTTTTCCTCTTACTCTGACATGAATGTAAGAACCTGAGCAACCTGATCTAGCTGAAAATGTCCCTCATTGCAGGGGGGCTGGACTAGGTGACCTTTAGGTCCCTTCTCTCCCAAACCATTCTATAATAAGATAGATATATTTGCAGTCAGTCTGAACTGGAACCACCCAAGTACTGAAGAAAAGAGAAGAAAGGTGCTGTTTTTACTGGCAGGTTGAAGTGCCATACTCTAGGATACTCTGCATGTGCTTCTTTAAAGCTGAACTGGTTTCTGCTATAGATCCAAAGCAGATAATGCATTCCAGTTGCAGAATATTATTAATCTTTGCTGTTTATTCCTTTCCAGGAAATTAAAAGCTTATACTAGCATTTAATCATGCCTTTTTTTAATCCCTGCTTATTTAGAGTTAGGATTTCTAAAACATTCTCTTCATTCTTTCAGCAGACTTAAGTATTATTTTTCATGTACCACTGTTAAGTTTTAAAACTTGTTACAGGTGTGATATTTGCATCAAACTTTAATAAAGTGAGCAATTCTCCTTTTGTCCCAGTGCTGTATTTTCACTGGGTTTTTGCTGTATCAATGAAGATGTTTTATACCAGATTACCTGCTCGCTAACATCAGTATAACCTCTTACTGTACTAGAAGCTGTTGCCAGTTACTGTAGGTCATAAAACACAGCACTACCTGATTTCTTTATTTTTTTTTTATTTTTAGTCTTATTCTACCTTCAAGATCATGCAACATCTGTAAAATGTCATGTCCTCTGTTCCTGACTACATTCATGTGGTTTAAGTCTTGTAAATATATACACTAAGTGATCATACCCTAAATTTCTGGCAAATTTGGCAGCCCAGTCATGGTACTGTGAATTTTAACAACAAGAAAATGTCTAAAAGGGAATAATTCATGTTGGACTTAAGCTTTCTTAAGCTTAAGAGACTGAGCCTTTGAAAGATTTCAGCAGTGAAGCAGGTTCATAAAACTCTGAAGTTTTGCTTTCTCTTCAGAGCAATTAAAGGCTAATGCATCTGAATTTCACTTTGATTTTTCATGCCAGGTATGGTATCTAAAAATTGGTACCTTTCATAGAAAAAAAAATAAAATAAAATCAGTCATTTCTTCCATCTGAATAGAGGCAGAATCCAGGTGACTGACCCCAAAAAATTGTTAAAGACATCCATGACTATCTTGCAAGAAAGTAAGGCTGGGCTTTGTGGCCCTCGCTCTTAGCAGTGGTAAAGGAAGCTTTTTCAAGGTCAAGGCATTTGTTGCCATTTATGGAGAATTAGAATCTTTGGAGCATGCTGATAATCTCTGTGCTGAGGTTAAATCTCTTGAAGTACCTTGTACTCAGCTTGTTCTCTCTCTTTTTTTTTTTTTTTCCCCTCCATAGCTTCTGGGCATGTTGTGTGCCTGTATAGTACTATGTAGGAGGAGTCGGGATCCTGCCTATGAACTTCTCATCACTGGCGGAACCTATGCCTAGAAGAGAAAGTGAACGCGCCATTCAGTCCTGTCTCACTTACGTGGAGGGTGAATGGGCCAGGTCTACTGCAATAGCTTTCTTGCCCTAAGCTTAGTCAAAGCACCCCTTTCACAGATGAGGACAGCCGTACTGTACACTGGTGATGGGCGAAACAGCTCAGCTTTACACACACCCATAGGATTACCTGTGACTTATGCTGTTTTAGCCAGCTATTCATGTATCTAAATGTTTTAGTATAATAATAAACTTTCTGGTTTCAGAACCATTTGCAAGTTGAGTGTAATTTGGTTGATATGAAAGTCAAAGGATGTGTGCCTACTTTGGTAGACTGTCACTAAGTGTTAACTGGCTGAATCTTGCATATAGAGAGAGGATTTTTTTTTTTTTTTAAACTTTCACTACATGAAACTTTTTTTTGGCCAAAGTTGTACAAAGGAAGCCTGCTGTATTTGAGGAAAAAATATTTTAATCTTGCCCCTCACCAGTGTCACTTTTTTAAAAAACACTTAAGTTCAGTACACTTTATATATATAATTGTAAAAAAAATAAGAAGGCTAAGCAGAATTTTAGGATCGTGTGACAGCAGTTCTGACCACCAGAGGTCAAATCTTTCAGACATCAGTGATTTAAAATACAGGCTGGCTTTTCAGGAGTATAAAGTATGCACTACTGTTCTATAATGAAATATTTCATTTTTCTATGAAGAGCGGTTTTATGTGTTGAGTGAACTGTTAGACGGTAGATCTTAAATGGCTTTGGAAACAATGTAGCCATGTAGAGTAGCGAAGTAGTATGTGAAAGTGATCTCAACTGTAAATAATAAACCTGATTAAATAAATCTCTGTATATCCTCCCTACAAATGTGTCTTGATTTCTGTTTAAGATTCCAGTTCATTTGCTCAAATGGCGTCCTGGTCTGCTGGAAGCATAAGCTTTTAATGAAAGGACCAGTTTTAAGTGGCTTCACTTAAATAGACCTGTATTTAAGGTTTGGTAGAAGCTTGATTATATCATACTTGTTCTTTTTGTCTGAAATGATGCTAGAGAAATGCAGCTTGGTTGAACTTGGTGGAAAGTTAACATCATGTGAATATAATTAAGGAAGACTCTGTCACCTCCAACAGGGGCAATGAATAGCTGTACTATAACTGCTGTATGTTAATTATGCATTAATGAGTCTCTGTTATTTGGATGCTTGGTCACTGCTCTGCTTTCCATGGCTTCAGTTGAATATTTTTTTTTTTTGCAGAAACCAAGAATGTTCAGAATTGTTGAGTTGCTTGTGTACTGTATCAAAGTAGACTTCCTCAGCCAAACTGGCATCAATATAATAGTCTCAAATACCCAAAGAAACATCAGGAAAGGAGAATTCTAGTATTCATAGTCTTTTGTTAAAGCAAATATATTTTGGTGTGGGTGGGTGTTAAGTTTCTCAGAGTTGTTGCGCTGCTGCAGAAGTATACGTCTGGAAATCTATATTAATTTGTAAAGGTGGGTTTCAGGTGATGTGCCCTTGGGGCTTAGATTTTCATTATTAGTATGATATGTGGATATGTGGCTTAATAACCTGAAAGGCTTCCTGGAACACTAAATTTCCTGGATGTGGTAGCAAGCCTGTTAACAGAATATACTATCGGAAGCATTGATGAATTTAAGGATTATCTGCTTCCTGTTGTATTGCATATTTCAGATATGCTTAGTAGGGTCTCTGACTAATAAGACTGAAACCACCCTGGCTTGTAAGAGTCAGATACAGGAACATTTTAAAACAGATTTCTGTATTGCACAAAACAAAGATAAGGATTCTTCAGAGAGTAATCGGCTACTAAAAGTAATTAGCTCCTAGGCAGAAAAGAGCTCCACAATCAAGAGCCTGAACTTGAGTTAAGATAGTTAGGGAGAGGTTGCAGTGTGTGTATACGTTAATCTTGCTGGAAGATGTGGGTTTGTAATAGAGATGCCTCAACAGTGTAGCACTGAGTACTTGCTTGTAGATCAGGGAAGTCTCTGCTTACTTCAGAAAAGGCATTGAATTCATGCTGGAACTTAGAAGCTTTTTGAATCTACTCAATAAATATTTTACAGCTTTTTTTGTTGTTGTTGGCGTAAAACAGTTCAAATAAAGCCAAGCTGAACTTTTATCTGTGATGAATTAGTTGTTCCTAGGAACCAGTGGCCTTGCATTGTGTGATTTGTCAGTAGGTATGGATGCGTGGATGGAGTTCTGGTGGTGTGGTTGGTTTTGGTTTGTTAGTGGTGTTTTTTTAAAAAAACCAAAAACACCACCACAGCAACAAACCCCACAAACTGCAAGAGTGTAATATGTTGTATGGTTAATGTACTAGAAGCCTTGGGTTGCCTGTAAGTGTGTTTTTCTTAGAATTCCAGAGCTGCAAGGCTCTGCCACGTTTCTGGCTTTCTTTGGTCCCAGTATAACTTTTGGGAAGAATTTCTTAATCTTGAGTCCTGTAGAAAAGGAGACTGTGATTAATATCAAAGACAGATGATACATATGAGGCTTATCTAGCTCAACTTCATGTGTCTGTGTCCTGTTAAAAGCTTTAAGCAATGAGAGCAAAGCAGACTGTTCTGCTTGTCAAGGGGACGCTGTTACTGTGCATTATAGATTGTAAATATGCAGGTGTACTTTGTTCCACCTGTTCATGGGACTGCTGGTATGTGTACCCATTTCAATAGAAACTGTGGCTTAATTAACATTTAACTTTGCATGTGGTAGAACAGTAAAACTGTATTTGGGTGAATATACAGAGAGAACTTACTCTGTTGTAAATACATTAAAGCACTAAAAATGTCTTGATACGCTGAGCTTCTTGCTGTTCATGTGGATAGTATTTCTTGTTTTTACCTAAAGATCCTTGATTTCTCCTAGAACTAAAGTACACATTTTCAAAAGCCTGATTGTTGTCCAAGAAGAGCTTCTATACTTGTCTTCTGGCTGAGCTCCCACATGTGCTGGGCCCAGGCTGCCTGCTACTGTTAATAAAACTCAGTTCTCGGCAGACTATTCATGTGATAAGAAAAATTATAGTAGAAGACTGGATTTCTGCCCTGTGGGAAAAAAAGTGGAATTACAAACCGTTTCTCTTCAGGCAAAACGGTGAAACCATGTTCTTTTCTGCTTCATTCATTGCTGAAGAGTCTTAGCAAGGTTTGCATCCTGGCAGTTTTCCACCTGAGTCAGAAGCTTTGCATTGCAATGAGATTTTGGTTTAGAGTGGGTTTTGCTGTTGAACAGGGTACCAGGTTAGTATTAAAAAACTGGAAAATTCTGAACAGCATGGGCCTGTCTCTCAAGTCATACTTTGATAAGCCAGTCTTCTGCTTTTCACCTGTATTGGAAGTCTGCTCTTAAATGAAGTTATACCATAATGAAGCCCAGGCTCTGAAAACATTCAACGTGTGTTTTCTAGTGTGGACTTCACTGTCATAATGAATAACACAAAGAAATGTAACAAGAAAACCCTAAAATTTTAGGTGTGAGCCAGGTGGAAGAGTTTTTCTTTCTCGTAATGCATTTACAGTTATTTTTCTAGCTATTACTGTTGAGCCCTATTTATCTTAGCGGTTTAATCTGCATATGAAATTACCTCCAGTAGCTAGTTGGAGATAAGCTCTAGTGTTGAAGGTGATTCGGCCATGGCAGTGGGCAGTTTAGTAGTGGTTACTTAAGATTAGTGAGAAAAATATCGTGAAGCAGCCTGTGCTTAATGCTAGGAGTACCACAGGTCCATTGCTTCTGGTATTAACTGGCTTGCTTTGCTCAGTAGTGTAGTTCAGTAAATAGTGCTCAAAACTATGGTTTGCAGTGTAGACTCCATCCAAGCTGTGTATTAATCTGATTTGCTCAGTACTTTGTCTGTGCTGTTGTCCTTCATGTTTCGCACTGCTCCTTCCCCTGTGTTTCCTAGCTAGTTTACACTCTTGAAACTTCAGCTTGAACACCATTCTTATTAACATTTTAAATATAAGTTCTTAATTTCTACTTCAACTTTAGCATCACTGATTATGTGCCTCTTTCTTTGTTCTTCAGGCACGTAGTCCACCTGTACTGACTATTAAGGTTCTAGCAAAGGGAATATTAGGTTTCTTCCCTTCCTTTTTGGGGAAATCTTTAATGTATGCGAGGAATATATTTTCTTGTTTTTAAAAAAAAAAGGGGGGGGGGGCTTAAGTTGTAGCAAGTGAAGTTGGGCTGATACATCAGGAAATATGTTTGTTTTGGTTTGGGTTTTTTTTGCTGAAAGAATGAATAAACTTTGCATTTCATTAGACAGCAATGTTGGTGTCACTGTAATTTGGCTTTACTAATGCTTGCACCTGCCAGTGCTTTTTAGGGGACAGTGGATGACCTAGTTTCATTCCTACTTTTTTTCCTTGGCTTCTGACATTTTCAGTTCCTGTTTGGTTTTCTTGCATATCTTGTAGCCAGGTATAACGCAATCCTACTACTTTTGCAAGTAATGTTGCATTTCTTAGTTCTCATATGTAGCTGACTGCTCCCAAGAGATTTCCCCTATGTGACTTATGCAATATACAGAATGTTCCTATCCCCCAACTTAATCTGATGTAGTTTGTCTACAGTAGTGTAGAGTCTACTGAAAATCAGCTGTTACAGTAGGATCTTTCAGTGTAGGAAGTATGGAACCAATAAATAATCTTTAGTACCCTGTTGATAGGCTTGGTGGAAGCTTTGTAGGACTGATTACACTGTAGTACATTGATTACACTTTCATGTTTCACTTGGCTGTCAGATGCTGATAATGCTATCTATGAAGCCTCTCCCCTTCTTTTCAGCAGGTACTACTTTTACTTCAGCCAGTGAAGCTGTCAATACTAGCAACACTGGGTGATTGGGGGAGAGAGAAAAGTCTGTGTTTCTCTTTAAGGGGGTAGCTGAATCTCTTCTGTGTGTTGCTTGCTAGAACTTTGATTTCTGCCTTCAAACAGCAAGTGGTGTGCTTGCTGCACCCTGGCTGCACAGTGGAAGTGGCTATTTATCCAAACCACTGGGGCGTGGTACCTTCTGCTGAAGAGGCACTGAGCTCTCGGTGCAAACTGCACAAGACACTATCCAAAGAAAGACCGAATATATGTATGCTACATGGAGCACACAAGCATGTAGTGCAGGCAGTGAGCCTGACCTGATCCAGAGCTTCTTAACACATGAGATTACAATTGCCTTAGGGGTGTGTCGTTGTTTCAGCCAAATTTACCAAAATTGACAGATGTCCCCCCCCGCCCTGCTTTGGGTAAAACAGAGGAGAGGAAGAAATTAAAGAGATTCAAGAGTTTAGGAAAAAAACTAAACTACTTTAATGAAAATATAAATAATAATAATATAAAAAAGAAAATGTAGAAAAAAGGGAAAAAATAAGTATACAGTATATACAAAACCGTATCAAGCTCCCAGGATGACAACCACATCACCAGCAGGCATCAGGAAAAGTCCCAAATTGGACTCGGTGATCGACAGGAGCTGGATTCCAGATCTGGAGTCAGGAACGCTCAGATCAGGAGCAAAGACAGACGAACGGGGAGGGTCCTCCTTGGACATCAGCCATCGAAGAAGGAGAGTTGACCCTTTGATCCCTTAGCTTTTATACGGGGCTTGATGTGGATGGGATGGAATACCCCTGTTGGTCAGTTTTGGGTCACCTGTCCTGTCCGTCCCTCCTTGCAGGTGGGACCCTGTAAAACTCTTCCGACCTTCCAACAGGGCAAATGACGAAAATTACCTGGCCTTGTTTGTTCTAGCAATAAGTATAAGTAAGGGCCTCTCTGCATACCATCCCTTGGTATAATCAGATCTTATCACTGCAAGACAAAACAGTTCTGAACAATTTCAGAGTTTAGTTAGAAGAGGCCTAGAAAGAGGCCTTAGAAGAAAGTAAAATTGTAAAACAGAAAATTGATCCATTTTACCTCAAACCAGGACAGGGTGTTTGCTAATTGAGCTTTGTTTCTTGCTGCTATTGAAATGCAGCACAAGTCTAGGGCTTTACTTCCTTTCAGCAACCTAATATGAGGCTCATGAGAATGACAGTCATCCACACTATAGTAAGGCATGATCAGGTGTGTGTTTGCCTCATTAAACAGGTGGGGATAATGGTCTAACAAGCTCAATTTAATGAAGTTAGTTCAAAAAAAAACAACCCCAGAACTGTCTTAATAGCAGGAAGAGGCCACTCATGAGATTTTTCCAGTATTTGAAGTTTCAGTTGATATTTGAGATAAGGACGTGTGATAATTGTGTTAAGTGATAGCCTTCACAATACAGAGTTAGTAGTTCTTGTAACTGACTTTATCAGGTCTGAGATAAATCCCACTGAAATCCAATAGAAGTATTTAAGTGCACCGGATCTTGGGTTTCTCTGTGTGCTATGTCCTGCAGCACAAGCACATGCTTGGCTGAATGTAGTACTTAGCAGACTGCCACCTGAGCATCTAAATCTTTCAATTTTTCCTCTTCTGTGCCACCCTCACTGATAGGAGCAGCTGCCCTTTATACATGTAACAAGCCTACTTTAACATCTGTTTTTAAAAGTCATCTTACTAACCTTTTCCTTGCTGATCCCTGCACCTTCTCATAGCTGATCTGTTTCCTCTGTATTGAGTAAATGGAAAGTCTTTCTGCAGACAGCAGGTTTGAAAACACAATGTGTGCTTGGGATGTTGCTAAAAGGTAAGAGAACAAACTGACATCTGTAGTACATCTGAACTGCTGCTAGCACAAAGCTTCCCCTGCCTGCCAAACTACTAAATGATGCAGTGACCTATAAAGCAGCAACAGTATTTGTGGGTTGCTGTAGGCTGTATGTGGCTCTTGGGTGATAAGATGCTGGCACTCCTATCTCGTTTCCCACTGTCTCACTTAGTTTTCTCATATTTCCATACTGCTTCAGCACTGGTCTTTTACTTCTACCATAGGGCTTGTTATGGTTTGAGAAAATTGTCTGCACAACATTAAGTTGTTATGGGTTATCCTGTCACCTGATGACCCCTCCCTACTGAGGAAAGGGGAATTGGGGAACACAAAGACGAGGGCTGAAATGTAAATAGATTTAATAGAATAAGATTAAATAACTAACAATAATATTAAATAACTGTATTAATCATGACACTGGTATACAAGATTTACAAGAATTACACACAGTGAATTCTGTCAGCAGAAGCTGTGCACTCCCAGCAGGGACAGCAAATGCTAGGCACAGAGTGCAACAGCTTTGGGAAGAAAGGGAGGCCTCAGAGGTCAGGCACCAGAGCAAGGCGTTGTCTGGATCACTGCCATCAAGGGAGAGCCCTCTACACAGCACACTTTTCTAATTTATATTGAATGTGACATTCATGGTGTGAGAAATGACAGCTCACTTGTAAAATGTAAAAGAGGACAAAGTCAT
>VZRU01000276.1:339-12449 GCA_013398155.1 Pedionomus torquatus
CCTATTTAAATAATACTGTGAAGTGTTTTAAGGGCAGATAATTTTCTCAGGTTCATTTGGATATTTTAATTTTTTATCCTCTTAAAACTTTTTTCCATGTAATATGGGGCTTTCTGTCCTCCTGTGATTTTCTGTGGGTTTGTTTTGCTAGCATCCCTCACCCTCAGTCACAAATCAAGGTTGTCACAGAATTTTTAAAGATTGTCCCCTGTACAAGGCTCCTCAGGGAGTGGTCATTACACCAAGCCTGTCAGAGTTCAAGGAGCTTCTGGACAATGCTCTGAGTTACATTATTTAATACTAGGTAGTGTTTCAATACAGTGTTTTAATACAGGGAGTTGAACTCAATAATCCTTATGGGTCCCTTCCAACTTAAGATTTTCTGCATTTCTGTGAATGTTATGCTACAGCATCAGCCTTCTGATGAGAAGTAAGTTGTAGATCTCACTGTCAGAATGCATTATAGAAAATGCAATGATAAATGAGTTTGTGTAAATGACACTACTCTTTGGTTTGGCACAGTATGGTAGTTCCTTATTCTTATGCATTAGCATTGCACAAATTGTGAGTATTTCTGCTGCTCTGGTGTTACTTTGGAATGTGTATTAAGAATAATTAACCAGAAGAATGCAGAATTGGAAGAAGCTGTCTGAATACTTGCTTTGCAGAAAAGAGGCTAGAGTTAATAGCTATTAAATAAGTCAGCACTCTTACATGAATATTTTTGCATGTGGGTTTCTCACTTTTTCATATAAGTGAGAATATACCTTACAGGATGTGGCATTTATCCTGTTGTTCCTCTAAGTGTAGATAAGAACTGATGTGGAATATTTTGGTCAGTTTGGCCACACTTGCAAAACAATCTAATTGGATTTGAAAATCCAAAGAGTGTTGGGAATGATTGGATTAGAAAACAACCCTCAAGGAACGATTAGCCTTACTGTCACCCTTTGTTCTAAGGAGAACAACAATCTGTGTTGTCCATTGTGAGCAGGACAACAATAACAAAAAAAAGGATAGTGAAATGCTGGTGTAGGTTTCTTGGGAAACAGGTGCTGAGGCCTTAGAGAACAGAGCAGATAAACATGTGAGGAATAATTTGGGGAAGTTAACCCATGTTGGGTGAAGGTACAGACTTTTTCGAGTACTTGCCTTTATACTGACAATATTTAGACTTGTTAACTTAAAAGTTGTTTCCCCAAGAACTGCAGCTGCAACTTACTGCGTGTGAGCAGACTTTTAACTAAACAAGGCCAGCTTCCTATCCAGAGACATTTTACTTCAAACTCTTTTCCTATCTGTTTTTTTTGGTTTTGTTTTTTTTTTTCCTCTTTAGGTATTATAAACTATTTAAATTAGAGACTCACGTTCAAAGCATAATATAGTGGGATTTTACTTTTTTAGTCCTGCCTATTATAAAATGGCATTATTAATAACTAACTGCAAGATTAGTACTTTATTTTCAGATATGGAGCGAAAATTCCTTAGGATGTTTTTTGAAGTAAAATGGTCAACTTAATTTTAAAACATTAAGTTGTGTGAACTTCTGAGGAGTTCCGAACTGACTGAGATTCTTTTAAAAATATTTATCCTACTGACTAGTCTTGTTGAATAAATTTATCTGGCTTTTATAACCAAATCATTAGCATTTTTCTTGGTTATGTTCCTTTTAAAGTTTTGTGAACTTTTGCTTTCAGTGAGTGTTTTTCTAGAGAATAATAAATCTCAATTGGAGCTCAGTGAAAGCATAACCAATAACAATCATTGGCTAAGAAGGCAGGAAGATATACCGTGTTGAGTAGTTTTCATGTATTATGATTTTCTGGTCAGCTGAAGAATGTGGCTATTCACCATGTCCAGGGCTGTAAATGCATTAGATATCTATGTCATGTGTTGAATGAGAAAGCAGAGCCACCTGAGAGGTTACTTTTGCCTTTGTGGAAAGGGATGCTATGGACACATGGAAAGCAGTAAAAATATGTTTAAGGAGAGTGAATACTCTGCTCTTCAGTTCCAGCAAACGTGTAGACAGATTTATTGTACTTGTGACATTGCATCCTTGGTCTTTCAGCAATGGATGGCTTCAGTGGTGTGTGTGTGTATATATTTCAGTGTATACTTACTAGTGTATAATTACATACTTTACAGTGTATGTACATGTGTATTTGCTGCTTGTATAGTGCATAGATAGTATATATATACACACACTATAATATGTGATTCTTGTATATATGGTATTTATATACTGCTATGTATACTAGTGCATGTATATTGTCTGGGAAACCATGGTAGTCCCTAAGTGGAGTCAGATTTTTGTTATTGCTAGTTACATAACTAATGCTGTAATGTGGAACTTGCACATAGAAGAAATAACTATTTCCCATCTTCCTATGGACCAAAAAAGTTCAGAGAACTTTATTAAATTATTTTTAGGTTGTGTAAAGCAGAATGTGCAGGGCAAGTGGGGTGATACATTTAATGTGAACAAAGTAGCTTAAATAATTCAAAAAATTATAGTTCAGTATTTAATTACATAAATGTATAATATTACCTTTTTTGTTTAGTTCAAGGAAGAAATCTCTAAGCGTTTCAAGTCCCACACTGATCAGCTTGTGTTGATATTTGCTGGAAAAATATTAAAAGATCAAGATACTTTGACTCAACATGGAATTCACGATGGACTCACTGTTCACCTGGTCATCAAAACACAAAACAGGTAACCTTACTGATGAGTGATCTTCTATTTAGCTCTCAGAAGTAAGAATGCACTGAAATCTTTGTGACAACTGTGAGTAAAATCTAGATTAGACTAAATCACTTCAATCAGCGCCTTAGTCATAGTTGGTACAGAGTAAGTCTGTAGTTACAGTGCAGTTTTCTTTGATTTATCTTGTATTTTAATTCAATTCATTCTAAATGTGAGTCTCTTCATTCTTTGTTACTTAATGTTTTTGGTTTTAGTGCTGAGTGCTGGCTGTGCTTCCAGGTAAATACCACCTTTGTTCTTAGAGATCAGTTCTTACCATCCATGAAGATAATGTGCAGCTTTTCTTTTCATTCATGAAAACTTTAAATGAATCCTTACTCTTTTGGAAAAATGAGGCAAGAAAATTCTTGAGAGAACCGTAGTGGTAGCAGGATGCTTTTGAATTGAACAGTCTTCAGAGGGTTCATGGGTTGTACCTACAATAACTACAAGTACTGAAATACACGTGCCAGTCTCTTGTACCTTCTTGCACTTTTGCCTTTGGCCAAAGGAGCACCTGTGCATGATGCAACACTATGGATTTTGGAGAATTTTTGGTATCCCTGTGTCAGTCCTGTCAGCATTGCATTCCATGTCTCCTCTGTCTCCCACTTTTTAAAAATAATTTTAGAAGAATGTATTGCCGTTACCTTTGGAATGTTTTAATCATGTCTCAGACAAGGAAGTAAAAACAAAAAGCTATGGACCTCTTAAAGTTATCTACGTTACTGCCTTCAAATAAGGCAGTACTGTTTTCATCTGCTAGCTTTGCTCAAATAAACAAAAAATTCTTCTAAGACACACTAAAGGGAGTTGCCAGTACAATGATAATCACCCTTGAGAAAGTACAGCACTGTCCTGAACCATCTCAGTATTTTTTTTACTAAAATACTTGAACCCTGCAGGTGTGCCCTGGGAAGTGATGATTTTCAGCCATGAGCATCAACGTTGGTTTGCTCCCAACCACTTTACACTGTGCCATTTACTTTTCTGTTAACTGTTGCTGCTCCTGTTGCTGCCATACATCTGAATAAACAAAAGTTCTTTTCGAAAGCTAGATCTGAAGATGTTCTTTTTCCCTTCTAAACAGTAATACACAGTAGATGTGTAGCTTTCAAATAAGAATATACCCCAACAGATCCTTTTTGAAAAAAGTTTATTATTTTATGGTAAGTGCACAGAAAGTCTGTATCATTCTGGAAAAATCTTGCAACACCTATGGAGTGTCAGAGTAGTGTGGAGTGACTAGCAGTGGGCAGTAAGGATGCATTGAATTTCTGAATACCAAGTTCCAAGTCAACAACTGTAATTTATTCACAGTCAACAGGAGGAAATGTAAGGTGAAGTGGGTATAAAACATGATATACACTTTGTAGGAATTTCATTCAGTCAAAGACGTGAGGCTGACAGACTTGATGGTCAAACCATTACCTTGAGGATTTACGCCCCCAAGTTCCATAGCAGCACTACGAACTGCAAGTTTCCAGTCTTATTTACTTTTCTCTCCTGCTTTGAGAACTTTTCAGTTACACAAAAAGTTATGCAGTTGGTTCTCAAAATTATTCCTAAGTTGAAAAACCAAATAGTGTTTTATGCTTAGTATTTTGCATAAGCAGGAAAGATTTACGTTTCCTACGCCAAAGGAAACAAAGTATCTTCATCAGAAGATGCACCATCTATAATTATATAGTCTATAGTCTTTCTCATTGAAGTTACAACTGCTTAGCTAACAGTAGTAATCTTGAAAGTCTGCAGTTGCTGTACTCATGCTTATTCTTCTTGGGAGCCCAGAGTTTGACTCGATGCCTTGTCAGGGCATCTTATGTCAAAGCCAAGTATCCAGGTGTTCATATTCACTTTCCTGGAATGTTAGTGTCTGACTGGAAGGATTCCTGTAGAACACGTTTTCATTCAGCAGAATCTGCTAGACCTGAAAGTAAACAAAATAGGAATACAAACTAAAGTATTCGAAACCAAATTCATAGGAATCACTATGGAATTAAGTTTTAGAAGAATTGTTAGATCTTGTAGAGGAGAAATGAATTTGAGTCCACACCCAGAACATCAGTAAGATCTTGAATGAGGTGATTGGGTCCCATGGCATCATGTAGCTTCATGACATATTTTATTTATGTAATTACAAGAATGCTAGTCAAATCAACAGGATGTACCAGCACATGGGGTACTTAGTACCTAATATTGATGATTTGAACTTAGAAAGCGTGCAAAATATTTTCGTTGTTCCTTTGTTTTCTGTCTGTGGTTTTTTTTGGTGGCTGATGTTTAGTCTGGAGTCAGAGAACTATTAGAAGCCTCTGGACCTAAAGTATCTCTTAGACTTACAGGGTTTGGTTTTGTTTTTGTTTGTTTCTTTAGGAGTTTTTTGGTTGGTTCATTTGTTTGGTGGTGTTTGTGTGTGGTTTTTTTTTTTAATCTTTATTGCAGATTTTTTTTATCACTGAGAAGTACTCCCAGTTGAACTGAAGTATGAAATTTAATGCACTGTCAAATCCTCAAATCTTTGTTATGAGGTCTGAATTAATAGTTTCTACTAGTTATTTTGTGCTGTAGTTCTGCAAATGCAGGCATTTATGAGTTTGTCTTTTGAATGAGACTGGAGAACTGATCTGGGTTTCAAACTAGCCTCTATTCTTTTGAATAGAGGCCAGATTAGCTTTACAGAAGCACAGTTTCAAGATTTCTTTTAGTATGTGGCAGCACAGGTATGCAACCAGTTGTATTTGCTTATAGTGGAATAAGGCAAGGATCCTTAAAACAAGGTAAGAACAGCAGAAACAATTAATTGGTGGGCATCCTGAGGGTAGAGTGAGAAGGTGGCAATGGCTATAGTGGTTCCCATCCACTTTCTTAATGTTTCAAACTACTGTTCTGGAAATCTGATGATATTCCAGACATCTGAGAAGGATAACTTCCTCTAATGAATCTGGAGATAATAGTGTGATATTTGAGAGACTCGAAATATAAATTAAGATTCCCAGGTATGATGATATTCCTGTATTTAACAGCATTGTTTAAATTAACATGCAACTTTTAAACTTGCTTTTTAGATCACAAGACCATCCGGCTCAGCAAGCAAACACCACTGGGAGTACTGCTACCACATCAACATCAAGCAGTAGTACTTCAACAGCGGCGTCAACAAATAGTAACCCTTTTGGCTTGGGTAAGAGTATTGTTAGGTAGGGCGTGTGTCTTCTCTTGGATTCTGGTAATTGTCCCTGAGGCTTTATTCTAATGTAGACAGAACTTTAAAAAAATCCCCAAACACACTCCCCAAAAAACTGATCACAAATACCTACGGTATTGCTTGTAGAATGTTTCTGATCAGTAAGTTATCAGAGGAAGGTTGTTTCCTTAATTTTATGTGCAGAAGTTAAGACTTGTGATGTTTCACCTTCAGTAGAAAGGTGCCACTGATGTTTCATTCTGGTGCTATAGATAATGAAACTCCTTCCAGTGTTGTTGTGCTCCCTAAAAGTCGATCTGAATTGCTGTAAGGAGAATATCGATGAAATTGGGCCTGTATTGTGAAGCGAAGATCAGGAACAGAAGTAACAAAATTGCTGCTAATCTTATAATTCATTTTCTCAGGTCTCCAGTCTGACAGCATTATCAGTCTTTTGAATTCTTATCAGTCTTTCACAAATAAAGAGGCTGTAGTCAATTGACTTTAAAATACTATACCTTTCTGTAATCACAATAGTGATTTTTGTGCATTCTTTTTCATTTCATCTGTTTTTATGGTGTGGGAAAGAGGTAGAATTGGAAAGCTAATTATAGGAAGCAGTTGCTTTTTTAGGTGTAAGCAGTTCTTCAGGCTAACTAGTACCTTCTGATAATTTTTGTTTGGATTCAACAAAGGAAGCAAATTGAAAGTATAATTAGTTCTTAGAGCATTAATAAGAAGAGCAACTATACTTCTGATTGGAATTGGGATTATAAGTCATTTTATGAAATCTTTTTTTATTATAGTCTAATGAAGAAGAAACAGATAAATCGTTATTATAAGTGCGTTAGAAAGTGTTGGGGGCAGGGGGAACCTAAGGCCCCAAAACTCAACACCCCTTGTATCTTAGCTGTGGAAAATAAGAAAAGCTGTTAGGATTGTAACAAGTTACTTCGGATGCAGTTTGTTAGATTTCTAGTTATGTGTCTTGTTATTTTAAGAAGATAACTGTTAGTGGATAACTCCCTAACAACGGTGAACTTCATTATTTTGAAGTGTGGGCTGCGCTCGAGTATTTTGTATTTAGAAAGAACCTGGATGTATTTAAAAGTATTTTAGAAGTTGAAAGTTTAGTTACTTTTTTCTTTTTCCATCTTCTTAAAGGTGGCCTTGGAGGCTTGGCAGGTCTCAGTAGCCTGGGCTTAAATACATCAAACTTTTCAGAGTTGCAGAGTCAGATGCAACGACAACTTATGTCCAACCCAGAAATGATGGTTCAGTTAATTATGGCTAACCCTCAAATGCAGCAACTGATACAGAGAAATCCAGAAATCAGTCACATGCTGAATAATCCAGATATAATGAGACAGGTACGTAGAAAGATCTCTCACAGTTCCTGACCTTTGATTATACTATAACTGTGAACAACAGAGCAGTAATTGGACTTGCTTACTTGAATGTTTAAAGACTCTTGAAGTATTTAGATTTGTTAGAAAAGCCATGAAAGATTGCTGTAGGCCACTGATGTTTGTATTTCTGGTTGTTAATGTCTGAAATAGACTGATAATTCAGAAAATCTGCAGTTTTGAAATAGTTTTGAAAGACATTGAAAACTGTGTAATAATATTCTCTGAGATTAGTTGGATGTCTCTCTGTGCGCTTGAAACCTTTTGTTGTCTAGCCACCAATGAGTTTACCAAAAGTAGTAATTCTCCACAATACTACATGCTTTCATTTTACCTAACTATGGGCCCTTCTGAGTGCTTTTAAAAATAAGGTGGTATGTAAGGTATGCTGTGCAGAAGAATATACCAAAAACCCCAAATTTATACTTTTGGAAATGTAGGTACTTATTTTAATGTTTGTGTTACAGACTGCCTGCTGTAACAATATTAGAAACAGTAGGAGGATATTGTGTTGAAAAGGTGAGGAAAGAAAATAGTAGTTCATTCAGCATTTTTGCTGTTTAGTCAGTCCTTCCTGGCCCAACCATCATAGCTACAATTGTGGTAGAATGCTGGCTAAATACCTGATTCAGTTGACTCCCTCTAAGCTGACATCTTGATTTTGAATCCTAATTTGAAATGGGTTAGACAGTGGTAACTGAGATATTGCCAAATGCTGACATTTTCACTTCAGAATGGATTTCTTATTAATACAGATTAAATGTTCCACTTCCCTAGACATTAGAACTTGCTAGAAACCCTGCCATGATGCAGGAAATGATGAGAAACCAAGACCGAGCCTTGAGTAACCTTGAAAGTATACCAGGTGGATACAATGCACTGCGGCGTATGTACACAGATATTCAGGAGCCAATGCTGAATGCAGCACAGGAACAGGTGAGAAAAAATTGCAAATGCCACTGAAGATAAATATTTTTCTTTATTTCTTTTTTTTTTTTTTAAGCATGTAAGTAATGTAAATTTCCAAATGCGTACTTGACAAAATGTTTCTGGAAGTTTGAAGTCACTGTGTGAAGTCACTCTCATTCTTGAAAGGAAAGAACTTTAAAAACTGTGTGCTACTACATTACAGATACTGCTTTTTGTGTTTGAGAAGCCATTTTAAAAGTAATGAATTTCTATATTACTTATATGTGAATTCATTTAATTCTTTGCGTTAAAATTCTGAAGTCCAGGAAAACAATTTTTTTTTTTTTTAAGGGTGTGCTTAATAACTTGAAACTTTAAGATGGGAAGAAAAAAGGCTTTGAAGTTGGCAAACATTATGCAAGATACTGTTTTCCTGTAATCAACATACCAGTGTAGTAGCCACGCTGCTTTCAAAAAGAAATGTGATTTAGTATTTTTGGAGGTGCTGGTATCTCTCAATGTTGGTGCCTTTTTCAGAATATTTTCAGTTAATTACTGTAGGATGGTGAGTATAACTTATCAAGAGCTATCAACATTTATCTTTCTAATTTTGGAAAAGTAACTTGCTATTTATAGCAGAATTTAAAACAGTTGGCTTGAGTAGATGATACATGTTTGCTTTCCATCCTCTGTAGTTTGGCGGTAACCCATTTGCTTCTTTAGTAAGCAATGTGTCAACAGGAGGGGACAGTCAGCCATCTCGTACAGAGAACAGAGATCCTCTACCAAATCCCTGGGCTCCTCAGTCCAGTTCACAGACTTCCACGTCGGGTACCAGCACCAGTGGTGAGAGTGGTGGCAGTAGTAGTGCTGGAAATAGCACCTCTGGCAGTACAGGACAGAGCTCAACTGTACCGAATCTGGGACCTGGAGTAGGAGGTGTGTTTCTTAATGCAATCCTATGTATTTGATTCTTTGATTAGAAAAAGAGGTTTTGATTCAGTGTTTTAATTGCTATTTACTTTCATAGAATATTTGGCTTCTGTGGAAGCCCTCTGTAGAAACACAAACACGAAAACTGTACTAGGACTGGTAATAGTACTTGTGTATAGCCTTAAAGTAACAAACATAGGGGGTCTGCAGATGAATCATAGTATTCTTTTCTGTTTAGACGCAAACAGCTAGGAATGTAGATACTTAGTGGGACTGCTTGTTGGATACAGCTTCTGGCTTAAATTCTAGGGTTTAAGCATTAACACACGGAGGTTTATTTCAAGAAATAAAACTCTTAGAAAATAAGTGGTGTTATCCTCATTTTAAGTAGTCTAATTCATCTTGTGATAGTCAGGATGTTTACCAAAGTGGCCTCTGTGTGGTGGGGTTTTTTTGTTTGTTTGCTTTGGTTTTGTATTGTTTTTTGTTTGTTTGTTTTTCAGCTGGTATGTTCAACACACCAGGAATGCAGAGCTTATTACAGCAGATAACAGAAAACCCACAACTTATGCAGAATATGTTGTCTGCACCCTATATGAGAAGCATGATGCAGTCATTGAGCCAGAATCCTGATCTTGCAGTACAGGTAAATGTATTTGGTGTAGTAATGTATTGTGTGCATTGAAGTAAAAGAAAGAAAAAATAAATAGTTGAATCTATGCTACAGATAAAATTTCACTTGTGCCAACATCTCAACAATTTTCTGAGGTGAGTGGCCCAGTTCTTAATGTTAATGCCTAACTCACTGGAATTAGCACTTGCTTGCATTTAACAATTTGTTGCAGTGAGCTTCTTCACTTTGTAGTTGAACATTATGCAAGGCCTGCTTGTAAAGTAACTTTTAAGTTTGTGTATGCTTTGTACAGCCCTGAACTTGTGACCCAGCATAAGAAACAGTTAGACAAAACAAATGCTTTGGCTGTAAGTTAAGGTACGTCTATCAGTAAATAAATACCTCCACTAGCTTTTGAGGAGAGAAGTGAAGAGAGGGGAGTTGGTGCTGTGTCTAGGTGTTATTCTGCTTTTAACTTTTCTTTTGTGACCTGTGCTCAAAAAGTGTAAAAGTGCAGATGCTGTTTTATGAATGGTATAGAAGTGCTTGCAAGTATTATTTAAAGCAGTAATGTCCAAAATCAAATTGTGAAATGAGATTAAAAAAATGTTTTTGTTTCTCTGTTAGATACTGATGTGGAAAACATCTCTGACTTTAGATGATGTTTACAGGGAAACTTAGATCTGTAGTGGAGACTGAGCAGGAAAGAATTTTCTTGTAATACTAGTGAAGTTGACTTGGCAAGCATCTGACAATTCCTTCATTTAGAAGATTAAAAACTGAACCAGACAAAACTAAAACAACAAAACCAAAAAAACCACCCCGAAAATCCCTGCAATGAATTTTCACTGGTGGTTCATAACAAGTTTTGGCCAAAGGAAAAGTAGATTATTACTGTTCTCTAAGGTTATTTTGATAGACTGTTAATATGTAAGTAGTTGTCTTAAAGCCCCCTCTGGTTTTTCCTACTTGGTCTTTGAAGTTAAGTTGTTGGTTCTTTTTCTCCCCATAGATGATGTTGAATAATCCTTTATTTGCTGGAAATCCTCAGCTTCAGGAACAAATGAGGCAACAGCTTCCTACTTTCCTTCAGCAAGTAAGACAAGATACAGCTGTTAATAAATGCCTGCAAGTCAATGAGCAATATTTTCAGTAACTTGATCTTTCTCTGATATGGCTAAAATCTAGATTCTGTAATATGTTCTCATTAACTTTAGACACCAAGTTAGGGTGTCCCTTGATAATAAATTCTTGCGTAATGTGGGTATTCTTGTCTGTGACTAGAAGAGCTGCTTAAATTTGTGCTTTCTTCTTGGGCTAGAAGGCATACTTGTTCTTACTATGTGCCAGACAGAAAACACCTGTTTGTGATATAATTGCGTAATTGTGTGGGTTTTTTGTTTTGGTGTGTGGTTTGTTTGTTTGTTTTTTTACAAATTCAAAAGATTAGTACTCTTCCACTGACAGAATAAAGTTTCACTATGCTTTTCTCATACCTCTTAAAACTTGCATTAGGTATTTGGGTAGAGAGATCTTATAGCAACCTTTGAAAGGCCTGGGTCGTTAGTGAACTCAAGTGGATTCTGAAGTTTTTTGTCTGTAAAGATTGCCCTACTACCATCTTCCTTTCTTAACATCATGGTGCTTGCACCCTGGGTATCTCCTTGGTATTAGCTGCCGCAGTGTGTGGTAGTATCCTTTTCCCTAAGTAAGGGAAGTAAGCAAGTATATATATGAGTAAGCAAGACTTTTAATTTATTTCCTTTTAGGAATTGAAAACTTAATCTATTGTCTGAGTTCTACCATTAGGCACTCCATGCAAATTAGAGTAAATACGCGTTGCCAAGATCTGATTGCACACAGGCAGTTTTGAGTAAAATAATTAACATATATGTGAATCGCAGTAGCAAGTTCAGTGTTCAGAAGAAACTGTTTTAATTGCTTCAACCGCATGAAGGGCTGTAGTGTTTCATAATGCCACTGCTTTGTGATGACTTAGTATTATCTTGTTATGGTTTGAGAAAACCCATAACAACTTAAGTATTATCTTGTTATGGTTTGAGAAAACCCATAACAACTTAAGTATTATCTTGTTATGGTTTGAGAAAACCCATAACAACTTAAGTATTATCTTGTTATGGTTTGAGAAAACCCATAACAACTTACTTCATGACAGTTATTCTGTCACCCAGTGACCCCTCCCCACCTGGGATGTGGAATTGGGGAACACAAAGAAACACCAGGGTTGAAATATAAATAGATTTAATAGAATAAAGTGAAATAATTAACAATAATACTAAAAAACCAGTATTAATC
>VZRU01000278.1:0-14443 GCA_013398155.1 Pedionomus torquatus
TATGTCAGCTTCCCGTGCGTGCAGCGGCCTGTGGCAGCTGCGGAGGGTTCCTTGGCTTTAGCCGGCTCAGCCCCTTTAAAGTTGCCTGTGGTAGTAGTAGTCGGTGGGTTAAGTTTGTCATCTGCTCGCTTCCTGCAGGTCTCCGCTTAGAGGAGAGTCTTTAAAGGCGCCGCAGGCATTCTGAGAGGGTTTGATAGCGTTGCAGTCACTCGGAGCTGCTTGGGAGATGGTGCAAAGCCGCCTGTGAGAGGAGAAGTAGAAGGTACGGAGAATGGCCTCGCTGAGCAGGAGGTTGAATAAGCAGCTCTGAACAAGGAGAAGAGTTCAAATGGGAGACTTTTGTACTGGATAGTTAGCGAAATGACTCAAAGTTAAGATGGTTAAAACAAGATGTGAGATGATCTGACAGAAGCATCTTGGAAAGCATATTTGCTAAGCCAGGGTTTCACCTCAGACAACATCTCAGTCCGTGGTGTTACTGCAGTGCTGCAGTCTTTCCATGGTGGTACACGCTTGTAGAAGTGGTGTTTTGCAAATGTGTTTTACTGGCTTAGAGAGTTAGGTTGCACCTGGATAACTCTACCAGTATAGCACGAGGAGTGCAAATGTCTCTTTATCTAGGTAGCATCCGAGAACTGGAAATGGGGGCTTTAGAAATTTGTGTTAAAGATCACTGGAGACAGGTGAAAGATTTGTAGGCTGTGGCGATCTGTGTGTCTGCAGTGGGACAGTGAAGAAAGGGGAAACACTTCAGGAAACTGAAAAACTGGAACAGTTACCATATAGTTCAGTTTCTTCAGCATTAAAAAGCCAGTTTTGAAACAATAACGTTTGTGCCTTGTGTTCCTATCTGTATTATCATAAGAAAGAGTGTCTTCCAGCTTTGAGACTGATTTCAATGTGTCCTTTGTTTTTTCAGTGAGGAAATGAATCGAGGGTTGATACTAAAGTTTGAAAAACTGGTCCAGTTACGTGGTGCTTGCCGGCAGCTGTGTACTCTGTCCTACAGAAGAGTTAACAGAGCACAATGGAAGCCTGTGCAGTCATCTGCACATCCCGTGTGGTCTGTTCTTCTGTATCCACAGTTCTGGCAAAAAGACAAATTAATCAGTATTGCCTTATTGCAACACAGACATCTAGCTACAAAGGAGGTAATTAACAAAATCCAATAATCTCTGGTTTTCTGTGAAATTTCAAAGTACAAGAGCTCAGTTTGAGCATTTTAATTACCAAAAAAAGAAAAAGAGCTTTATTAACGAATATAGAGAAGTTGTTATAAATTTAATAGACAAAATATATTTAATGTATGACTGCATTGTGACTCCCTCTCAAATATTGACTTAAAGCGCCTATACCAGCGGCATCATGAGTCTTGCAGAGGCAGGAGGAAATTATCACAAACAAAAATGAAATTTACTTTGTTGATTTTTTTTTCCTTGTTTTGAACTATTAAAAATGAAAAAAAAAAAAGATTTAGTGTGTTATACTTTTTAAATATCCATTAGGATCTGTTGAGTCACTCACTTATTGTAATCCATTAGTATTGTAGTAAAAAAGATGTCTTTAAATCATATGGCTCAAGATCATTGTCTTTTTAATGTTGCTTTTATTATTTCTTAGTTTATGCCAGCTATGTGTTCCTATATACATGTCTAATTCCATGTAGGACATGAAAAAGAAGAAAAAGAAGATACCACTGACAAAAGGTGAAGTAGAAATAAGGCAGAAGATGACTGTTGAGGAACTTGCACGGGCTATGGGTAAAGACATAGGTGAGAGCCTGCTCTGTTGTTTGACTGAAACAAGACAGTTAAAAATCTGTCACACCACTTTTGTGAGTGGTAAAGGCAAAGATGTCTATGGTGGCGCTAGTTAGGTGTTCCTTATTGCTCCCGCAGCGAGGTAGATTGTAACCGTACCAAAGAAAGTGTTGGTAGACACAATGGTAGACTAAAGAGAAAAAAAAGTTGGGCCATCCAAATTACCAGCTAAGACACTTTAATGAGAGGAAGCCAGGACTCCCTGCTGTCTCCAGCAGTAAGGCTTCAGATCCACGTAGGCTGCTCTTCATGACTGTGTTTCCTAAGTGCTAAATTATTCTGGAGGGAAAAAAAGTTGCATCTTGATTTGTTGAAGCTGGACCCCAGTGGCTAAAGAGATTTTTTCACGCTGTGAAAGAGCTTCATCCCCTAATCCAATCCTGAGATACTCACATGGGAGCAGGAATCTTGGATTCAGGAGCAATATGTATTTCATTAAAGTGGTCATTTAATGAACTGGGAGCAAGCAGAACTTGTCTGGAAATACTTGTGGTTGCCCTACCAACTGGGTTACAGAAGGAAGGAAGCTTGTGCTTTTAATCCTGTGGACCATTCCTGGTTGTATAGTGGCTCAGCTTGACCAGTTTTCAATCATGTTTTAGAGGAGTTGTTAGCATGTTTTGACGTATGAAGTAATTTCATGTCTGTGTAATACCCATCTCTGATCTCTTTTTATCCAGCTGTGTGCTTTTTCAAGCAAACTTTCCTCTCAACAATAAGGAGAGAAGCAGAAAATTCTGTCGTGTCTTGCATTGTCATATCAGTATGTTTCTGAGGTAGTTTTGTAACAATACTTAGGTCAACAGGTAGCAATTTTGACTACTGCAGTATGTTATGTGTTTCTACTATCAAAAAAAAGTGGTATATGATCTGGTTTATCAAAGTACCTTCCTTCTCGAATCACTTCTTAGGTATTTGGTTTTAGATGTTTTCCAGTTGTTTTGTTAATGGTTTTCATCGCTTACTTTCCCAAGTGAAAAGTAAAATTATAGCATCTAATGAGGCAGCCATTTTCAGTAAACATTTCTGAATCAAGTTCTTCTCTGCAAATATGTAATGTAACAGGAACTTTTAAATATATCTAACTGAAGCAAAAATGTTGGTGAATGAAACATTAGCACAATATAAACTACTAATGAAGAAGTCTTTAATTGAAGTGTTGAGTGGTTTTGGTGTTTTTTTTTCTCATGTGTTTTTGTGGCTATAATTATTAAATGCCTTTATCTTTTCTTCAGATCATATCTATGAAGCACTGCTATACACAGACATTGACGTTGATTCACTAGAACAAGATTCCGTCTTACATGAAGACCATATCAAGCTAGTTGTTAAAAAATCAGGAATGAAGTATAAATCAGCAAAACTGAAAGAGGAAAAAGAAAGAGAAAACACAGATGCTGTGAAGAGGTAAGCTGTGAACTGTTCTTTTTGGCTCTTTTTATCCTGCTTGTTTCTGCAAGTGTTTCGCACGTGCTGTATTTTCTTTGTCCTGATGGTATGTTGACAATACCTGATGTAGTTAAAACCTGATATTTCAAAGGTAAAGTCTACGATTTTGTTTTCTTTGGCCATAAAACTCATATTCCTGTTTGATGTGGTTTAGGCAAACTTTTTCTGTGCTGTTTTTCTGAAGAAAAGCTTGTTGTTCTTTGATATATTGAATTGCTGTATTAACTGATCCAGCAGTAAAACTAACAGGGGTAACAGTGTGGTGTGGGTTGGATTTGTGATCATAGTGGGGAGAAGCTGGGCTCCTCACCTGTCCATCACTGGGTTCTGGTAAATACCTCTTCATTAGCTGTAATGGGCATGCATGTCACTCAGTGAACACTTTATTTCCAAAACACATTTTGGTTTTAATTGTAGGCCTCCTGCAGACCCAGCGGTACTAACGCCACGGCCCCCGGTTGTTACGATCTTGGGCCATGTTGATCATGGGAAAACAACCTTACTTGACAGCCTCCGAAAAACTCAGGTGGCATCAATGGAAGCAGGAGGCATCACGCAACACATTGGTGCTTTTCTTGGTATGACCCAAGTGTACGTGCCACATGTATTAAACAGTTTACCCTCTGTCTTACATAATGGGCTGACTTGCTGCCAGTTTATTGAGGAAAAATGTTGCAGTATAAACAGTTTGTATGAAAGCAGAGAAATAGGAAATCATAACTTGTGATTACTGCCAGAACTATGTGGACGGAACTTTGAAGTGGATTGTCTGTGCAGATGAAATGATATTTAAATTGTTTTGGATGATGAAAGATCCCAAGACACTCCATCTTTCCTGAGGAGTTAAAAGCAGCTTTGAGTTCCATGCCAACCATCGTGTCTGCCAAAAACATGTCATTATTATTAAAAAAGTTCTTAAAAGAGTGACGCTTGATTTACAATAGGTCGAATAAAGTTCTGTAAAATGTTGATTTTAAAATGTACTGTATATGTTTGTTCACAGTGCATTTGCCTTCTGGGGAAAAGATAACTTTTCTTGATACTCCTGGACATGCAGCTTTTTCAGCTATGAGAGCAAGAGGTACCCATGTTACTGACATTGTCATACTGGTTGTAGCTGCAGAAGATGGAGTTATGCAACAGACTATAGAATCCATTCAACATGCTAAAAATGCAGGAGGTATGGTGTTTAACTTGTTAATAATACATTTTGAAGCAAGTGACAAGCCTAGTACACAAAATTAATATACAAAGATGTGTTACTACGCTGTTCAAATAAAGACTGCTTTGCAAATGTTTATTGACCTCAAAATAAACCCCTTGAACATGGAATCCACAGAACATGGAATGGGATTACAACAATTACTTCCTTTCTCCACTGGGATGGTATTTGAAAATATACTGAAAGTTGCAGTAGTACATAAAGATAATTAAGATACTGCAGGAATTGCAGGTTTACGAGAAAAGCACTTGTAAGTGTGTGTGTGGGGGGGCTTATTGCTGTTTTGTTTTTTTTTTTTCCCTTCTCTACTGGGATAACTCCTCCAGCTTACTCATGGTAGCTCAGTGATATTACTTGTTTTAAGTGGTCATAACCCTCTCTAACCTTTCGTTGCAGTTTTGCTAGTAGCAGCAGCAAGTTTTAGTTAGGTTGGTAATGCGATTTTTTTTTTCTTCTCTTTTTAGTTCCTCTTATCCTTGCCATTAATAAATGTGACAAACCTGAAGCAGATCCTGAAAGAGTAAAGAAGGAATTGCTGGCTCACGATGTGGTGTGTGAAGAGTTAGGAGGTGATGTTCAAGCTGTAAATATTTCTGCGCTCAAGGTAAATCTTTGGTGGAAAAAATTATGGGTGTCTAATATTGTGCATACAGCTGCATTTTTATTTGGCAGCTGGAAAATAAAATGCTTATCTTCCTGGTATTTGACACCTTACCATAAGCCAAGTGCTGCTGGCTCTCACCAGAATTATTTGAAACAAGTTTCTACCATATTTTGAAGCTCAGACCCCAATGATCAATAATACATCATTTTTCTTCTGGAAATTTAGTGAATGTTTCATCCTAATTGCTGTTTCCTCATGAGAAATTGCAAATGCTCATTGTATAAAATTAGTGCAAAATCAAGGTTGGCTGTAAGGCTGTACATGAAGAGAAAAATTCAAACAAGGATAAATAAATAATTTCCTAACACATACATAATCACAGGAACGTGGGTTTATTGTGGTCTTATAGGATCTACCATCTTATCCTTGCAAACAATCAATAGCTAAAAACTGAACTAAAATCTGAACTTCAGTTTTGTGGTGGCCAAAGCAGCCTTGTCAAAATGCATGCAGCTTTATTGCTACCTTTCTAAATGCATCCCAAGGAATTTCCTAAGATTTCAGACAAGTTCAAGACCTTTTTAAGTCATTCCCTTACACTTTAAAATCAGCATGCATAAAAATGTGTTCTCCGTTCACCTCTGTAGCACATATTGTTGCCTTGTAGATCCTGTTGTCCTGTAGATCTGTATCTGCTGATTGAGAGCTAGCTCATTGTATCTCTTCTTGAAGTGTAATCAGAGCAAAGTTAAAAAAAAACCAAAACACCCAAAACACCAAACAATGAAACAACCAACAACAAAAAAACCCAGACCAACAGTTTTGTCTCTTTGTCTGGGAATCTTGACTGGGTGGTAGGTGTCACCAGGTGTCAATCTGGCTGTTTAGGTGTTTTGGTGGCTTTGTTTTTCCCCTTTTAAAAAAAAATTCGCATTCCTAATATATTTGTAGCAGAATATTGCAAGATCTTTTTCTGCATACTTAACTCGGATGCTATGAACGAGAAACAAGGAAACTATCCTTCCTTATGTTTTGTACATTCTTGACCGGCTGTGCGGCAATCTTAATTAAGAGTTTGTTACTTCAGTGACTTCTTGTCTTCAAGGCAAAGGGATCTGCTCTGCTGAACTGTATTGCATTGTTAGAAGTTATGAATTAAATGGGGGAATTGGGCATTGAGATTTCAACTGCTCATCTTACTGTAATTGGACACTTCCTTTATTCTATATATTTCTTTTGTGTGTGTGTATGGTTTTCTACAGGGTGAAAACCTGATGGTTTTAGCAGAAGCAACGGTTGCTTTAGCAGAGATGTTAGAACTGAAGGCGGATTCCACGGGTCTGGTAGAGGGGACTGTAATTGAGTCTCGCAAAGACAAAGGGAAAGGGTAGGTCGTCTGTTGCCTTTACAGCTTTAATGAAACAATTTGTAACACAGAGACAGTGTTCAGGTGCTTTGTACCTGTATTTATGTTTACAGTTGAACTTTTTGTTGATGTTAAATACAACTGTAACAGTTTATTTGCAGTCTTTGTAAATAAAGGATTGGAATATTACTCTCCAGTGTGAGAGCTGGAAAAAAGAACCGATAGGGCAAAATTCATCACTGAAATAAAATCCTGTAAGCACAGGAAATAGTTTAAAATGCTAGAACAGATGTGTTTCTTAAAATGTCATTAAAAAGTTGACAGTCATAATATAATACATATATGGTTTCTGGCAAATTGTGTGTAACCTGACGTTTTATTCTTTATAATATCCTAATCCTTTTGCAGGGTCTCTGTAAACAAGGTGTGTTTGCTGTCTTTAAAAATGAACTGAATTCTAGAAAGTTGTTAGGGTTTGGGCGTGTTTTGGAGCAGGGTGTCACTTCACACGTTAAATCCGTCTGTTGCTGATTGCACAAATGCCAACTTTTGTATTGATCTACAGAAATGAAAAGAATATGGTACAGGTTTGGGGCTTTTTTGCAAGTCACTTAAAAAATTTATTGGCACTCTTAAGAGGAATATTCTGCCTGTGATTGGTCACAAGCATGTCCTGCTTTGTGTTTGCTTACCTACACTAACTGTGAAAATGCAGAGAAGAGTCACTTTAATTTTGTCTGTTATTTTTTTTTCCTCTGCTCTTCACTAGTCCAGTTACCACAGCCATCATTCAAAGAGGAACTTTGAGAAAAGGCTCTGTTCTGGTTGCAGGGAAGACCTGGGCAAAAGTGCGTTTCATGTTTGATGAGAATGGCAAAGCTGTAGATGCAGCTTCTCCAGGCATCCCAGTGGAAATCATGGGCTGGAAGGAAGTCCCTTCAGCAGGAGATGAAATCCTTGAGGTAGAATCGGAGGTATGGAAAGAATTGTTTAATGGAAAACATACACTTGGTAAGGTGGATGGGAAGGAGCTGAGTAAAAACCAAGCGATAACTTTCATTCTGATTACTCGGGTAATCTGTTCAAAGATGAAGGCTGAGCCTGTATGTTAAAGAGACTTGAGCTCGGTGTTCTGTAAGAGGATGAGGGTTTTTATATTGCCTTTTTATTTCCCACTCTCCCCACCTCTCTCCTCCTCTCTGTGCATCCAGATTAACCTGCTTTACAGTCACACAAAGAAAGCAGGCTGCCTCTGGAATGAAAGATGTGTCGCCTTTGGTTTATGCTTTTGTTTCTCATGGTCATCCTGCCTTCCTCCAGGCTTTGTTTGCAATGACTGCCAGTCCTCAATGGCTTCTGCTGATGTGTTTTAACGTGTTCCCTTTTTAAAGGCACAGAAGACTTTTTTTCTTTTAGATGATCATACTATCATCCTGCCTGGAGAACAATCCAGTACTTGTTGATACCAGTATTTTAATTTTAGAATGAGAGAACTAGTTTCTGATAAAATAATATGCATAAAGTATAGCTTGAAATAGGTGTTGTGAGAACTGGACAAATATCATATGAAAGAAGGAATAATAATTTATTCTTCTGCAATGCAGAAATACCTTAAGTATCAGCCTTGAGTCATGCTGTTATAGCCCAGGGAGGAAACTATTGTGCTCATTCTCTGCCATCCTTGCAGTGAAATTGTTATGGTTTGAAAAAACCCATATTGTCAAACCCATAACAATTTATTGTCTGTCACGTGACAATTATTCTGTCACGTGATAACCCCTCCCCACCCAGCAAAGGGGAATCGGGGAACACAAAGAAATGTGAGGGTTGAAATGTGAACAGATTTAACAGAATAAGATTAAATAACTAACAATAATACTAAAGGACCAGTATTAATCCCAACACTGATATAAGATTTGCAAGAAGTATACTCAGCCAGTTCTATCAGCAGGAAGCTCCCAGCATTGGACAGCAAATGTTGGGCACTGCCAGTGCAATGGCTTCGGGAAGAAAGGGAGGGCTCAGAGGTCCAGCACCAGGGCAAGGAATTGTCTGGTTTGCTGCCATCAAGGGAGAGACCACTATGCAGCAAACTTTTTCTAATTTATATTGAATGTGACATTCATGGTATGAAATAATCCTGTTGGCCAGCTTGGGTCAAATGCTCAGGCCTTGCTCTTCCTCATCCCTGTTACCTGGAGAGGCTTGAAAACACTGAGACCTTGAATCTCAGAGCCTGACTGGCCATAAGGTAAATATTTTCATAAACTCAAGACACACTAGAGTCCTCCAGAAGTGCAATTTTCCCAGCATCAGAAGAAAAGTTAGTCCTGGGCTTCTCAACCCAGGACAGAAATCTATTGTTAAATGTGAAGGAAAATGTATGAGCCTGTAGAGAAGGTGCGAAAGGATGAAACTGCAATAATGTGGAGGTTTCCGATGCAATGTTTTGGAAGGTAATGTTTCTGTCCCTTTCTGCCCAGCAAAGGGCACATGAAGTTGTGGCTTGGAGAACCTACGTGGAACAACAGGAGAAGATGAAAAAGGATGTGGAAGTTATTGAAGCAAGACAAAAGGAGCACAGGATGGAATATGAGAAGAAGCAACAGAAGCTGGCCCATCTGACCTGGAGACAGAGGAAGGCGGTGCTGTACAAGGCCAATAAGCATCTAATGTTTTTAAAACCAAAAGAGAGAACAGAGATGGACAAAAATATGCTATCGGTAATTGTTAAAGGTGATGTCCTGTTCTGGTTTTGTGCTTCTCAAGTGCTCAGTCTGAAGCATAGCTCTAAGCTGTTAACAAAATTTCTGTTACTGGAAATTTGGTCAGCTTAAAACTGAGGGGATTATTGAACTTCTCCTAGTAAAAGGAGGGAAGGGCTTCAGAAAACATCGAGTAGTCAGAACGTGCTTCCAGCACAGCAACAGAAAAATTTAGGAGCCATTTCCCCTTACCCAGGACCTCCTGTGTAAAACCCACATAAATGCCTCTATATATAAATTAAAAAAAAAAAAACAAAACAAAACAAAAAAAAACCCACACAAAACAAGTTCTATGAGCAGCAGTACTGCTTCAGCAAAATGGAGTACAAGAACAATTATGTATTGATTAAAGTGGGACAGGAGGAACTTGGTTTGACCTCACATCGAGCAATATATGTTGGATGTGTTTTAACACAGTATTAAAAACATACCAAGAGTGATAGATGTCAAAAGACTTTATGTTGCATAGTGGGGAGTTGTCATGCCATTAGTTCTGCTTTGGTGTTTCTTTGCTGTATATGAAGTCAGCAGTACTTCCATTTGTATGCCTAGGTGATGTGGATGGATCTATTGAAGCTATTCTGAACATTCTGGACAGCTATGATGCTGATGACGAATGTAAATTGGATGTCATTCATTTTGGACTGGGAGATATCAGTGAAACTGATATAAGTCTTGCTGAAGCATTTAATGGTGAGTGTGTTTAAAAATCAATTTACAGTTAGTATGAACTCTTTATGGAAATGGGCAGGTCTCATTCTATTTTTGTTTCTTTAGTAATTAGCAGCATCAATAAGGTAAATGTATATATATCTTAAAAATGTTTATTTTAATATCAAACAGGAGTGCAGTTGGGGAATGCTGGAAATCTCATGAAAATGGAAGAATTCTGACAAGCTGTTGCCAGTTGCTGAGTTAAGATTAAACTCTGGTTCTTGACTCAGGTTGTTTTATGATGCTTAAACAGGGCAAAGCTAGGAAAAGAGATGACAAAAGAATTTCTGTTTGCTCAGGGAGGCAGTTTTAAGGACTGTGTCAGTACTTGGTCCTGTTTGTACCCCAGAATTCTCACCTGCTGGAAAGAGTTTGGGGTCACTGGACCTGCCATAATCCAGAGTTGGATGGGAATGATTTAGAGTTCACTTCCAGCTTAACTTGAACAACCAGGCTGTGTTTCCAGGCCAAAAGTTGGAGGTCCTTGTTCCTGTACTTGAGCTGCATGTAAGCATTAGGTTCTACCTTGGTACCTCCAGCTCTGTCATCAGGGAGCTTTCTGTGAGGGCTTTTTCCAGTCATTTGTTTTGATAGAAGGTAGGCAGCAGTTAACATGCAATAGAGGGAGAAGTAAATGGTCTCTTCATAAAAGCAAAGTGCCAGTGAAACATTGTTTCTTGTATTACTGCCTGCTAATTCTAACCCCTGCTGCAAGTTCAACATCATGAAATAGGCGCAGCAGATGCTTTCACTTACTGTTTAGAGCGATCTCTTGTGGCCATCACTTGCCTGTTTTATTTATCAGGTGTGATATTTGGATTCAGCGTGAAAGCCAATGACAGTATTAAACAGCTGGCTGCTAAAAAGGGAATAAAAATTAAACTTCACAATATCATCTACAAACTGATCGAAGACTTGAAAGATGAGCTAAACAGCAGACTGCCCCCATCAGTGACAGAGAGTACAATTGGTGAGTTTTCATGGACTGTTCTTTTCTTTGCTTTGCCACCTAGCTTAAAGTTTATTGCCAATGAAACGTTCCTATTGTATCAAATATTTGATACTCTGTAGCTGCTTTTCTGTTCTGCTACAAAGCTAGCAAAGGGGAAGAGTGTAGCTTGCTTTTATTTACCACCAATTTGTTATTCTCACCTACTTCATACTTTTTTCTTTTAGGGGAAGCTTCTGTTCTCGACATCTTCTCTGTAACAGTAGGGAAAAACAAAATTCCTGTAGCTGGATGCAGAGTACAGAAGGGGCTGCTAGACAGAAAAATGAAATTTAAGTTACTCCGTAATAGAGAAGTTATTTGGAAAGGTAAGTGTAATTGCCCATAAACGTGTATTTGCTATTTGTACTCAGTACTAGACGCTGCTGGTTCCCTGTGAAGTTAGTGTAGAATGTACACACCTGATTGATTGCAGGGCAATCCTAAATGCTACTTAGGATGGAGTCACTCCAACTAGAGAAAAACTGTAAAATGTTATTATATTATTATGCAGACCTCTGATTACCACCAACTCTGGCAGGAAAGCAGGAGCATCATGCAATTGAACTGCTGAAAAGGACCAATGTCTGGCTTTCTTGAGCTGCAAGGGCTCACAATCCCTATGTTTTCTTGCTTTTGTAGCTACAAGCCAAAACATTCTCAAAAAATATCAAATCAAACCCCTTCTATGCTGTGATGTTAGTGGGCACTCTTTGACACACTTTCTCTTTCTAGGATCTTTATCCTCACTGAAGCATCATAAAGACGATGTCCAGGTAATAAAAACAGGTATGGATTGTGGATTGAGTTTGGACCAGGGCATAGAATTCAAGATTGGAGATCAGATTATCTGTTATGAAGAAAAAGAGGTTCAGCAGACAACTTCCTGGGATCCAGGATTTTAAAATACATCTGAATACATTAACAGTAAAAGACACATGATTCCTGGCTGGCCCTCCACTCTTAGCATTAAATGAATTTTCAGAGATTCATGTGGCTTCTTTCTGTCTGTTTATATCATGATGTTCTGCTTTAGGTGTTGTCAAGCAACCACCTTACCTCACTGGATAAACTGCAACAATTAATTGCAAGCACTTCAACTGTGTAAAACTGTCACAGTATAAATATTTCTGATGATTATCTATTAATTCCAAATCAGCTGAGCCATCTTTTGCCCCCAGTGCCACTATATAGTTTTTCAGTATGCACTGTTAGCAGGACTCAATTATCCTTTTCTGCAGCATTGACCCATGTAGACATAACTTCAGACCTTTTGATCTCACTTTTTTTTTTTTGGATTAGAACTACTGTACTTTATACTCCTCTCATGTTTAAAGAGACCACTTCACAGAATCACAGAATTCCACAGGTTGGAAGGGACCTTTTAAGATCATCTAGTCCAANTTCAGTAAAGAAATATTTCCTAATATCTAGCCTGAACTTCCCCTGGCGCAACTTGAAGCCATTACCCCTTGTCCTCTCATCTGTAACTTGGGAGAAGAGACCAACCCTGCCTCTCTACAGCCTCCTTTCAGGTAGTTGTAGAGAGTGACAAGGTCTCCCCTCAGTTTCCTCCTCCTCAGGCTGAATAACCCCCAGTTCCCACAGCCTCTCCTCATAACCACTTCTAAACTTAGCTAGAATGTTGGGGAAAAAAACCCAACCTCTCTCTGCCACAGCTATCCATTATCTCCTTTAAAGGAGACTTAACTAACCAGAGCCACTTGTCAGAAAAAGTTGCTGCTTCAGTTCTAGAGTCAGAGTATTTCATGCTAGTTGGCAGTCAGCACCCAAAGCTTCACAAATTTCTCTCACTTATCAGCACAGAAGAAATACAGCACCACAGGAAGCAGAAACAAATCCTTAAACTGTACAGGACTTCAGATTTTTTATTGTCTAGTACATTTACTTGTCTTCTGGTTTATTGAAGCAGTATGTCAGACAGCACTTGCCACAATAATGTCTGTCGAAGTGACTAGCCATGAAGACTCCTGCTCCACACTCTTCAGAGGGGCACTCCCGGCGCAGACGACTGATCTTGCCGTTCTCATCCACCTAGGAAAGGCAAAGAAGCAACATCTCATATATATACACTCACCCCCTTTCAGCATCAAGGATAATTTTGAGTATTTTTATTTGCCAAAGTAGTTTTTATGATGGTTACTACGTCAAACTTCTTGAAGCAAAGTTCAGAAGTGCTCAACTGCAACAGTCTGTTTCTTTTCTATTTTTACATGTGGAATACTTGCAAACAGAAGGGCTTTAAAATATGCCAAGGTACATGCACTCTAGTTACTGCCTCTGTGTCCTTCCTGGTGAGAGCTAAGTTTTCATCAAGTTCTACCTAGAGTTAGTTCTACGTACCTTGTAGTACTTCAGCACTGCAAGCTTAACCTTCTTTCTCTTATGCTTGTTCTTCTTGGGAGTAGTGTAAGACTTCTTCTTTCTTTTCTTGGCGCCACCACGAAGTCTCAGCACAAGGTGAAGAGTTGATTCCTGTTTGTAAAGCACATGAAATAGACTCAAAATGCTTTCTCAAGACAACAGCAGCAGGCTTTTTATTTACAGGAAGTAGTTACCAAGCTCTAAAAGGTGTTTGCATATGAACAGGCTCCAGGGATCAATAGGCTGCCACATCCCAAACCAGGAAAGGTTCAATTACTATAAAATCTGTTGTGATTATGTTCTTTGGTTCCAACTGCAATTGCAAAATAGTTCCATGATGTAACTACGCCAAACTGACTATACGTGGCTCCTCCTTTCTAGTGGCACTTGCTGGCCTCACTGCCAGGTTAATCTGGCAAAAGCGAGCAGGATGTTTTCCCATTAGCCCCCTAAAGCGGCTCACCACAGTGGCCAGTGCTGACACAAGGGAAGCACTAGAAGGGGAAGCTTTTACAAATGTTTGTTTTCTTGTCTGTAACTACATACTGCAGCAAGTAACATTTCTAGCCCCAGCATCGGTCAGAAGTTCTACCCAACCCCAAATCAATTAATTTGTTTAAATCAATTTGAAGCATTTCTTAGGCTCAGCAGCAAAGGTCAGTGCCAGCTAGTTGGCACTGCAATACCCTGGGTTTAGTGTTTGCTACTCACTTTTTGAATATTGTAGTCAGACAACGTGCGTCCATCTTCTAGCTGCTTACCAGCAAAAATCAGACGCTGCTGGTCCGGAGGAATGCCTAATGGTGACATAAATCAAGATTAAATGACGACACTGAATTATGACATTCTATAATAAAAAAATAGGTTGCTGCCCTGAATCACATCTGCATAAAATATGCATCAATCCAAGAGAAAACAATAAATGCACCTTACCTTCCTTATCCTGGATCTTAGCTTTTACATTTTCTATAGTATCAGAAGGCTCAACCTATAAGGAAGGAAAATGAGAGGAGTCAAAACGCACTTCGCCTTTTCATCTGCGCTGAAACCCAGAAGCAGCGTGAGGAGCTTCCCACAAATCAGCCGTGCAGGCTCGGCCCGGCCCGGGCAGCAGCGGGGCTGCCTTCCCC